>RJWJ010025955.1:0-23421 GCA_004363605.1 Indri indri
TTCCTTCCTTCCTTCCTTCCTTCCTTCCTTCCTTCCTTCCTTCCTTCCTTCCTTCCTTCCTTCCTTCCTCTTTTTCTTCTTCCCTCCCTCCCTTTCTTTCTTTCTTTTTCTTTTTTGGACAAGGTCTTGCTCTGTAGCTCCTACTAGAATACAGTGGTGTCAGCCTAGCTCACAGCAACCTCAAACTCCTGGGCTCAATCAATCCTCTTGCCTCAGCCTCCCAAGTAGCTGGGACTAAAGGCTTGTGCCACCCTGACTGGTTAAGTTTTCTATTTTTAGTAGAGATGGGGTCTCGATCTTGCTCAGGCTGGTCTCGAACTCCTGAGCTCAAGATCCTCCTATTTCGGCCTCCCAGAGTGCTAGGATTACAAGCGTGAGCCATTGCACCCGGCTTAGATCTTTTTCTTATGATATACTTTCTTCAACCTAATTTTTTTCTTTCAGCTTTCTAGCATTATTCATTAAACTATGCCAATTTGCTACCTGTGTTATTCCTACCTATACTTTTCTTACAAAAGAAGTAACTTATTAGTTCTTATGATACTCTCTGTAATTGTATCAGAAGAGTTCTGGCAGGAAACAAGGCATGCTCAGCGGGGATCTTGAGGAGAATTTAATGAAGGTTAAGGGCTAAGGGGACCAACAAGGAATGTTGAGGCACCCAGGGGCTAGCAACAATTCAAAGTTACCACTGCCCCTAGGCCTGAAGGGACCAGGGGAACAAATGGCCTGGTAGGTGCTGAGTCAGCAAGAGGGGCTGCCTAATAGGAACTATAGTTGTGAAGAGGCAGTCTTCACCAGAACCTTCCATTGAAACAGGGCAAGAGTGAAGGAACAAATGGTCCACCTTTTTCTCCTCCTCACTGATCTCCGGCCAATGCCTCTTGCTAGGTGAACACAACTAGCAGAGGGCAAGGGGGGCTGAGTTGGAGGGTGATGCGGTCTCTAGAGGGCAGCTCTGCTGGGAGCAGAGGACCCACATATGTGCAGTTGTGTACGTGTGAATGCTACGCAGCTTCTGTGGGTGTCCCCTGGGACAGTGTCAGAGAAGCTCCAGCATAGAGAGCAAAAGGTACTTAAAACAGGCTGAGGTGAGGTGCTATTCCTGACAGGCCGAGCATGAAGCCAGTAGAACTTGTCCCTGGTCACAAAGGCTGTGGCAGGATTAAGAGGCAGGCTAAGAAGCGGTGCACAGGAGGTGTCTGATACAATTCTGTGACAGCACTGATCATAAGCCACGGTCTTTCTTCCAATGAGAGTACTGGAGATTGTTGTGAGTGAAGAGATAATGTTTGTTTTTTTGATTAATGCATATCCCATTTGTCTTTTGATGATTTCTTGCATTGAGTGAAAATAATCTCAAAAAATGCTTTCTATTAGAATAGTTTTAACCTTTGCCTTATAAAATCATTTTTAGTAGGATAGTAGTTAATTGGCAGGAAACACAAATTTGATATGCTTCATCCCCAGTTACTAAAGCGTTAACCTCAGCACCAGAAAGGAAGAAAGGAAAAAAAAAAAAAAAAAAAAAGGGAAGCAATGGACAGGATCTCTGAACAGCTGATTAATAAACAGAAAAGTTGACAGTTATTTTTTTATAATTTTTAGCCGAACCAGTTGTGTTTCTTGTATTTATTAATCCCATAAATGTTTATGGAGAAGATTTTAGGGTTTTTTTGTTTGTTCTTAAAATCACTTTGTTTTATTTTAGAGTAATTTTAAGTCAACTTGCCTTCTTAATATAGTTCTGCGTATCCATTTATATTTCTCCTAAGTTTTGTGATCTAATTCATTGATTTTCTGCCATATTCAACCTGCTTTTAACTGCCAATATTTGTAGGCAGAATAGCATCAATGGTTAAAAGACCAGGCTCTGAGTCATACTACTTTGGATTAAATTCAAGGTGAACCACCTCTTAGTGTGTATCTCGGGCTAGATACTGAACCTGGTACATGGTTAAATTTATCATGCACAGCCTGAGGAGAAAGTGGAGAACATAGCATGCCTGTAAGGTAGTTGAAAGGATTAAGTGAGCTAACAAATATAAAGTGCTTAGTGCACCGACTGACACATGGAAAGCCCTTGATAAATGGTTGATGTTATTATAACAAGACTTTAAAATCAGCTTTGATGACTTTAATTTCCACCCTTTTTATTTATCAAGTCAATACATGTTTAAAAATGAAAACCTGGGAAACAGAGGGGGGAAAAGCCTCTTTCCAAATCATAACACCCAGAGAAAATTACTGTTAATAGTTTGGTGTAATTCATATTCACATGTAACAAAAGGTTATTACACTTTCCATAGTGCTTTGTGGCCTGCTTTTTATTTTTATTTTATTTTATTTTATTTTTTTGAGACAGAGCCTCGCTCAGTAGCCTGGGCTAGAGTGTAGTGGTGTCATCATAGGTCACTGCAACCTCAAACTCCTAGGCTCAAGGGATCCTTCTGCCTCAGCTTCCGGTAGCTAGGACTACAGGCTCACACCACGACACCTGGCTAATGTTTCTATTTTAAGTGGAAACGGGGTTTTGCTCTTGCTCAGGCTGATCTTGAACTCCTGACCTCAAGCAGTCCTTCCACCTCAGCCTCCCAGAGTGCTAGGATTACAGGGGTGAGCCACCATGCCCAGCCTGTCCTACTTTTAAATTTAGTGTTATATCATGAACATTTACAAATACATATTATTCCACACAATTATGTTTAATGGCTACACAGTATTCTAAATAATTAAACAACATAATTATTTTTAATTATTACCTATATAGAAACACAATAATTCTCTCCTAAACAGGTCTCCAATTTTAGACATTTAGGCTCTATTGAATTTCCCCCTCTTACAGACCATTGTGGTGAGTGGCAGCAACAACATATTGAATACATTTGCACCTATGTTTGCCTATTTTTCATGATAAGTTTCAAGAAACTAGGTTCTTTTAGACTATCAAAATTTAATGTTACATATTTTTAAATTATTACTTACTGTTAAAATGTCTTTCATATGGGACATATCTTAACAGTAATAGCATGCAAACTCCATGAAGGCAGGAATTCTGGACTGTTGTGTTCACACTTGTGTCATAAGTATATAGAACTATGTGAATGAGAAAAAATACTTGTCAGTGAAGAAAACAAACGAAACGTTGAGAATACACATTAGTATGAACTAAGATTAGTGAGATGATTTTGAAGACCTCTGGTAACAATACAGATATTTATTGAGAAAAAAAGTGAAGTAGTTTTTTTTTAAAGGAGATTATGACGTCCTAATTCTTTTTAGCAAAGTATTCCTACGTTCTCATAGGGCATCAAGAATATGGCTAAAAATTTAATTGTAACTAACATATTCATTTTACTTGTGCTGTAGATGCTGTTGACTGCCCACCCAACAACTATTCCCCTTTCCTCCATTTTTATAAAATCCACATTTTGTTCTGCCCGCCTTCTCTTTCACTTGGCCACTATTCTGCATCCGGGCAGGTGTGGGAGTACAGCAATCCTGATTGGTCTATATCATCGATGGCAGTCCCATCCCCATTGCCAATGATTGGTTTCGGAAAAGCATGTGACACAATTCTGACCAATGAGACTTGAGACGTGGATGTGTGAATGGTGAATTCTGGAAGTTTTCCTTGGTCTTAAAAAGAGATCCAGGAAAGAAGGTCTCCCCCTCCTGCACCACCCCGTTTCCTTTTGTTCTCTGAACATCGTATTAATTCCTGGAATTATCCATGGCAGGGGTGGGGGATGGATAGTTAGTCTGAGGATGAGCCTGATATATCTAGGAGGCAGAACAGAAAGATAGAAAGAACCAGGGTTCTTGGAAATATCTTTGGGCTGCTGAATTTACCAGCCCTGAACCCACCCTACCTTATGACTTCTTATCATGTGAGAATGTTTTCCTTATTGTTTCAGCCAGTTAAGACGAGGCTTTCTGTTCCTAGCAGCTGAATGCATTCTAACCAATAAAATTACCACAGGTATCATTTCAAATATTTTGGAGTAAGCCATGTGTGTAGTACATGTACAGTCATTTGATGATTCTTAGAGCATGGCTTTAAATAACAACAGAGGTATATATTACATATTTAGCATATATGGTATATAGTTGGTTAAAAACATTTGTAAAACACGTGATGTGCCAGGTACTAGCCTTAGCTTTGCAGACCCAAAGCTAAATAAAACATGGCACACCTCCTGGAAGAAAAACATGATTGTTTTATAATAATTTTATTTTTATCATGTGTTTCCAGGAATGAAAAAATGAGCTTTGTTCAATATCTGTTTATGCTATTTCTTTCTTTAATATCTTCAAAGGATCATTAAAAAAATTATGCTATTTTAAAACCCTAGAAAGAGAATCAGAGGCATGTGTGAAAGGTCAAGAACAAATCCCTATTTATGAAAACTGCCATACAAATGTATGTATTTTGTGCACTTCTGTATTAGAATGCTACTTTTGAAAAGACCAAAGGAAGCATATTGTTTTGGGTCCATAGCTCATCCCACTAGGGAGGTAAGTGTATGTTAATGTCCTAATAAATTTTTTAGCACATGTTTTATGTGAAAGGTGAAATATTATAATATTTTTGACAGCTAATCATTAAGGTAGGCATTTAGTTTTACTACTTTCCAGGTTATTAGGCTGTTGAGTGAAAGCAATATAGCTAGTTAAAGGAGGTATCCATTTAATAAAAGACATGTAGAATGCGAATTGGTCTTTAAGATATATGCCATGTTCCTAGTTGCCCTGTCTGATTTCCTCAGCTTGACATTTAAAAAATTAAGTTCCAAAGTCCTCAGGCATCTTTCTCCTTCCTTTATTGATCTTCTTTAAATCTGTCACTGACCAACGTTTAAACAGAACACATAAATCATACATATAAAGTTATAACTCTAAAAGAGTAATATAAGTAACAAGCTAAACCTGTGAGGCCCTGGTTAAAGCCCTCTCTATCTGAGGGAGGAGTTTGTCAGTGACCAGTGCTCTAGCGTGAGGCCCAGCCCAGGAATTCACACTCGGAGGCATTTTACCACAAGGCACGTTGCCATAGGAGCTGGATGTTTTATTGCTCTGGGAGTTCAGCACACCATTCCCATGCATCCCACCCTTTGTCTGCCACATAGAGGACTGTATTGGCAACTTCTGGTTAGCATACCAATGACCAAAAAATATTTCAGAGGTCTTTCAGGGTTTTACCCTTTAATCCTACTTGGGGTGATGTCACACATGTCTCACTGCAAGGTTCTTCCCTTCCAGGCTGGTTCCTGGTCCTTCGGACTCAGGACTCATGGCAGTTGTTACAGTGAAGCTGTGATTGCTTCCACATACGTGACAGAGTCACCTCAGGTTCTGCCTAACTGTTTGAGATAGGCTAGTAGACCTCACAGGTATACCTTGTGTATGTACAAAGTACCTACCAAGTCATCTGTGAAAGGTGCTCTGGGGGATAAAAGAAGTAGGAGACCCAGTTCCTGCTTTCGGCGGGTGTGCTGGATAGCTTCCCTGCACTGTTCCAGGTTCCTGCCATATTCTTCTCCAACTTGCTGTCTGCTCCAGGAAAGAGTTCCTGTGGTTTCTGGCTTCTGATTGGGCTTAGCCATTGGGTTGTTCTGGCAAGAAATTAAAGGGGGAGAAAAAAATGAGGCCAGGGTATTTACGATCCTGGCGGCCCATGTGGGAGGTTACTTTAAGCTGGCTGTTACGGAAGGTCATGGCTCTTCTCAGGGAAGCCCACTATCCAGCTCTCTCTGGTCTGGTAACCTCTTCCACTCCCTGTGTCTAAGGTGATGACAACACTCCTTGGCTCTCCCAGGAGTCCTCGACTACCTCTTGTGATTCCCCCGTCCATATCTGTGTCACAGTTTCATTGTAAATTATCCTACTGTGTGTGTGCCATCTTTTTAGTGTTGGGATCCTGAATGTTACAGTGGGCTTGTAAGACCATACTTAAAGAGATCATAAAGAAAGAAACCATTCACAGATAAACAAATATAATAGGGTTCCATAAAGAGAAGCAATTCATATTACCATTGGGTGATGGAGGAGCTTTCTTTGAGGAGGGAACCTCGAACAAGGTGCAGGGGAAAATGCAGCACTGATCTCTGTTTAGCTTGATCATGTTTGAACACAGGTCTCTACCCACTGCACACATTTTGGAAAAA
This sequence comes from Indri indri, assembly GCA_004363605.1. Classification (NCBI taxonomy): domain Eukaryota; kingdom Metazoa; phylum Chordata; class Mammalia; order Primates; family Indriidae; genus Indri; species Indri indri. Next base: position 6,168 of record RJWJ010025955.1, read on the forward strand.
GAGTGGAAGATAAGACAGAGTGTTAAAGATAGTCAATAGCAGCCAAATATATTTATCAAGTGCCTAATTTAGTGTGAGAAGTCTGGTGATAAGCATTCCTTTTCATATTAATAAATTCTTATCTTCACTATTCCATATATTACCCGAAAGGTGCTACAAAATATCTTTTTGCTCTTCTGGTATTTTCTATAAACTCGTTCCCTGTTCCTAAGAGGTAGGGAATGGGAATAAGTTACAGGCCATTAGTTCTTTAGCTGTCTCATTATTTTACAAATTGTGAATTCATATATCTCTAATTCTCACTTGCTTCAGTTAGAAAATCTATAACTGTCCTCTAGACAAATAATCATAATTATAGAGCTATTAAAAATGCTCATCTGAATATTTGTATAATTCATTTATTCTTTTATTCAACAAATATTTTACAGATATTTACTAGGCACAGAGAAGTGAACAAACATGAAAAGAACCCCTGTCCTCAGGAAGCTCACATTTAAGTGGGGTGAGACCGACAGTAAACAAAACAAATAAATAAAATCTATAGAATGTTAGTGCCATGGAGAAAAAATAGCACAGGGGAGAACGGTAGTGAATGCTGGAGGCAGGGTTGCGATTTTAGACTGAGTGATCATGGCAGGGGTGGTGGCTTTGTAATGTGTAACTTGACTAGGCTGAATTGTTTCTCTTCCCTGTGTGTTTGTTTGTGTAACATTTGGAGGGAAGATGTGAAGGAGCCACTATTTTGTGTTTTATACTTGGAAGGCCAGGACAGGTGTTATCGTAGCTCATTAGTGGCTCACTTCATTACCATGGGGCCTGCAATTACTCTGCCTTCCCCTGCATTGTTCCTCAGCATCTCCGACTCCTGCACCAGGTGTGTGTTCAGTTCCATGATGAAGCGGGCTGGCTTCTCTTGTAGGACAACCAGATCATCAGGTTGGAGGCAGTGAGAGCTGACATGGGTTCTTAAGGGCCCTGTTAGATTCCAGCTTACTCACTGTGCCCAAGTTTATATCCATCTTTCCTTTCCACTCTCTGATCTGTGGACTTCAAGCTCCAGCAGCAAATGCAAAGAAAACTGCTTTGCAGAGACTGCTTAATGAGTTCCTACAACTGGTAAAGTCAAATCCGCTAACAAAAATTACCTGAACAATTTTCATATCATGTGTAACAAAAGTGACATGAACAATTCTTTCTCTCTGCAACTAATTCTGCTTCTTTGATTGAACCATGTCTAAAACAGAAGTCCTAACTGAAAAGGTGCTATCCGAGCTAAGATCTAAAGGCAGTGAGGCAGCAAGCTATGCAGATAGAGATCTGGCAGAGAACAGCAAAGGCAGAGGCCCTAAAGCAGGAGCAGGCCTCCTGTGCCCGAGGGAGGCCAGATCACGCCCAGGGTGGGAGAGGAGTGGAGGCGAGTTCAGAGAGGTAAAGGTGAGGGTGTGGGGGGGTGTGTGTGGCAACTCTACACTGTGCAGATCCTGGTAGGCCACTGAATGGATTGACTTTTACTGTGCACGAGACTGGGAGCTATTAGAGGATTTTGCAGCAGAGCAGAGAGCTATTTGGCTGACATTTTAGCAGGATGCCTGTTGTAGCTGTGTGGAGAACGGACAGTGAGGGGGAGAGAGTGAAGCAGAGAGACCTGGTAAGAGGGTACTGTAGGATTCAGGCAAGAAATAGCGGTGGTTTGGAGCAGTGGGAGCACTGATGGCGATGAGAAGTGTTGGGTTGGGGATATTATTTGAAGGTGGAGTCGACAGAATTTGCTGATGAATTTTTTTGAAGAATGGAAGGTAAAGAGAAGAATTAAGGATGATCTGTGATTTTTGGCCTGAGCAGCTAGGTGAATGGCAGGATGGGGGAACGGTCAGTCATGGAGGAGGGTTTGTGGGAGAAAATTGAACATTCAGTTTTGGGTATAATTCTGAAACATCTATTTTACATTCAAATGAATGCCCTGGAGTTCAGCTTAGGAAAGATCCAGGCTGGAAAAATACACCTGTGAGATGTTGCAATGAGTGCTCGCTTAGGCAGCACATATGCTAAAATTGGAATGATACAGAGAAGATTAGCATGGCCCCTGGGGAAAGAAAAAAAAAGGATGAAATATACACCACGGGGCACACTGAGATTAGCTGGGGAATTGATGACCCCGACAAGGGCTGTTTCAGTGGAGCTGGGAGGATCAAAGCCTACCCGGCATGGACTCAGGAGAAAACGAGAGAAGAGGAATCGAAGAGAGCAAACCCAGACAATGCTCCTGAGAAGGTTTCCTGCTATCAGTATCAATTTATAGCCCCAGTCAAAGTACACTTGAAACACTGCCAATCATTTGTATCTTACAGATGCTTTCATTAGGGAATCAAAATGATGTTTCATTTAATTTTTGCTCACGTGTATGTCTTTCCCACTAGCCAACCAGCTCCCAGAGAGAATAATCTGTGTTTTTCTCATCTTTCTATTCTTGCCAGGCACAATGCATGACATAGATGTTTATTGAATAACAACCACCTTTTACTAAGTGCTTCGTCAAGTTAATTGTTTTGTCTATCTCTATAAAGTTCTTGGAAATATTTAAGAGCTCAATTGGGCATGGTTTTCATATATTCACAGTAGTCAAAAAAACACATCAGCATCTAGGGGCTAGGATAAAAGCCTGTTAATTTGTTTTATAAATATTGCTAGTCACAGATGGGAAATAGGTAACAGCTCTTTTAAAAAATATATATACTTTTGCATCGGAATAAGGGAACAGAAGAATTCAGAAAGTGAAGGGGGGATACTAGATTGCATAATCTTTTTGAAGTTAAAAATTTCTTTAATTATATATTTAACCTATTTTTATCTTGCACTGTAAGACAATGCTTGTAAGTATCACTTGCATTTTCTGACAGCTTATTTACTTAATCAAAGATTTAAAGATTTAAGAAACATAAAAATAGCTGAATTGTATTACTAGAACTCTGAGAAACTTAGGAAAAAATGGTAATAATTATTAGAAGAGAGATCCGAATGAGACTCTTTATTAAGATGGATAGAGAACACTAAGGAAACACAAAAATTAAAACGAGGGAAACATCAAGATCTTACAGGGCCAAGGAAATAATAGCATTGCTTTCATAAATGTAGCTGTGTCTAACACAAAAAGCGTTCGCTACAACTGTTAGTACTGCAATGCTATGTGCTGGAGATGTTATCGACTGAAGAGTCTTCTTAAAATTCATATGTTGAAACCCTAACCTCCAATGTGACTGTATTTGGATATACGGCATTTAGGAAGTAATGAAGTTTATATAAGGTTATGAGGGTGGAGCCTTACTCCCTTTGATTGGTGTTTTTGTAAGAGATGGAGACACCAGAGACCTTTGACTGTGTTTTTATAAGAGAGGGAGACATCAGAGAGCTGTCTTTCTTTGCCATGTGAGGAGAAGGCAAGAAGAAAGCTGACTGCAAGGCAGGAAGAGAGCCCTCACCAGAAACTGAACTCTTCTGGAAACTTCATCTTGGACTTTCCAGCCTCCAGAACTGGGAGAAAATTAATTTCTGTTCAGGTTACCCAGTCTATAGGTTTTTATGTTTGTTTTGTTTTTTAATGGCAGCCTAAGTAGACTAAGGCAGGGGACAGCAGTTAAAAATTGAAAAATGCAGTACTATTTTATTTATTTTTTGAGACAGGGTCTTACTCTGTCACCAGAGTAGAGTTCAGTGGCCTAATTGTAGCTCATTACAACCTCAACCTCCTGGGCTCAAGGGATTCTCCTGGCTTATTCTCCCAGGTAGCTAAGACTACAGGCACGCCCCACCAGCCATTAATCTGGCTAATTAAGAAAAGGTTTTTTTGTGGAGATGGGGTTTCGCTATGTTGCCCAGGCTGGTCTCGAACTCCTGGGCTCAAGTGATCCTCCCACTTCAGTCTCCCAAAGTACTGCGATCACAGGTGTGAGCCACTGTGACCAGCCTATTTTATTAATACGTGAAAAAAACCCAGAGCCCTTAGAATGGAATGTGTACATTATGCCAGGTACATTTATTCCTCATAATAATTCATTGAGATAGGATTATGATTCCCATTTTAGTGAGGTTCAGAGAAATTAAGTAATTTATTTAAGGTGACACAGCTAGTAAGTGAAGGAGTGAGGCTTTGTACTTACCTCAGTTTGATATCAAAGGCCATCTTCTTAGCCATCCATTTATTAATTCTTGAAAAAGTACTGAGTCTCTACCACCTGGCAGGTACTGAAATGGGTATAGTCACGACTTCATCCTCTTCCCTGCCCTCAAGGGGTTCGCAACCTGAGGTGCTAGGATGTAGGCCAGGATTTGATGTCCTGAAAGCCGAGGCCAGGTATGAGGGTAGCACCTACCTGAGGGCTGGAGGACATGGAGCCAAGGAGGAACCATCACAGAGAGCCAGATGGAAACATCAAATAGGTAAGATTTCAAGTGAAGGGTGAGCATTGGAATCTGAAGCACTTGTGTGTTCTAGAGCAGTACTTTCCACAACATACTGCAGATCTCATTAAAATACAGTTTCTGATTCTGCAGGTGTGGAGTGACACCTGAGAGTCCACTTCTAGCAAACTCCCAGGAAGTATGGTAGCTACGAGTCCAGGGACCACACTGGAAGTGGCAAGAGATCTGAGAACAGCAGCAAGTCTTGTTTCATCAGATGCCGCCACCTTTCAGCCCAGAGAGAACACAGATGAAGACACTGGTCCTTTGTGGACACACATCACACACAATCTGGTTCACTGAGGGGTTAGAAAACAGGTGTTCTTTTATGGAACTATTCCTTATTGAGCACCATGGTTTAATTGAATTGGGTTTTATGGTTCTATATAACCCCCAAGTGATCAGTTAGAGAGAATTTTAAATTTCACAACTTGTGTTTTTACTTTCATAGAGGTCTAGATTTTAACTCCTTTATTTGAAGTCATTGTCACACCCCTATTGCAGAAGGTACAGAAAGAAAACAAATTACCCAAACAAAAGCATTGTATATACAATGAAGTGTTTTTCTATGTTCCAAACAGCCAGTCATGTAAATTAACTCTATTTTAGTTATGGACACTGAAACTTGATACATTTCCTCTTCCTTAAGCCCCACATTTAATGACAAATCATATCTGAGGCTGACCAACAAGATGAATTTTTTTTCCCCATGAGCCACAAATAGCCAGGAAACTCCATTCTATTTTGGGATAAAAATACAACCTTTTAATAGCAAGGGCTTCATAAAACAATTTCTGTGATGATGTCTTCTGAGGCTTTCCACTCCCTAAGACAATGCTTTATTCTTCTTCATGAACAATTTCGAGTTTTAAAATTGCTAATGTTTCCATCTAAGAAAGCCTGAGAAGTTATAAACATTTTAAACAGCCTTCCAAAGTTGGCTCTGAAACCTTTTGTTTCAGTCAAATACAAACACTTTTAAAATGTGAGGATTAAAGGGCCAGGCATGGTGGCTCATGCCTATAATCCTAGCACTCTGGGAGGCCGAGGTGGGAGGGGTCACTTGAGGTCAGGGGCTGGAGACCAGCCTGAGCAAGAGTGAGACCCCATCTCTAATAAAAATAGAAAAATTAGCCCAGAGTGGTGGTGCGAGTCTGTAGTCCTAGCTACTCAGGAGGCTGAGACAGGAGGATCCCTTGAGCCCAGGAGTTGGAGGTTGCAGTGAGCTATGGTGATGCCACTGTACTCTACTCAGGGCGACAGAGTGAGACTCTGTCTCAAAGAAAAAAAAAGTGAGGATTAAAAATAGTTGTAAGAAATTAAAATCTTTCTTTGCCTTCTTTTGTGATCCCTGATTTATTCTCATGATAATTATCACTTGATATTTACACAGTGGCTTTCTCCAAGTTTCTCAAGTATAACACACTTTAAAATATTATTAAAATATACCTGTGAGAAATACAGATTGGAAGGAGAAGTAAAAGCCACTATTATCTTCTTGCACGGCCCTCTTCAGCATCCTTAAAAATAAATCTTAAGCTCTAAGAACAAAAACTTTTGTAAAGGTTAGTGAAATTTGAGTTGAGACAATTGAGAAATTTACTCAAAGGCAAAAGTAAAGTGTTACCCCAGGGAGGGAAGTTACACAGGAAATAGTGGCGATGTCACAGGAAGCAACTGCAGATTATTGTAGGATGTGGCCACCCACCAGTTTGGGATTTTTCCTTCCCTTCCAGATTCACTGCCATTTCCCTAGAAGAGATTATTATCACCGTTCCACGGAGGCTTTTGCAATTGGCTCCAGATTGGATGTTCCTGCCTCCCCCACCCCTTCCTAGCATCCCAGTCCATCTTTTCTCCTGCCACAGACTCCTCTAAGTTCACGAGTGTGTAAAACCACAGCTGCGGACCCTTCTCATCACCCAACTCAGCTAAAAATTCCGTGCAGTGCCTGTTTGGGTCCCTCTAGGTAATGCTAAATGCTGTGACTGATCCCAAACTTTCAGTGGCTTAAAACTGTGGAGATTTTAAAAACATATTCAGAACTAGAAAGAGTAGTAAAATGAACTCCCAAAACGCCATCAGCCAGTATCAACCATTTTCAACTTTTTGCCAATCTTGCTTTGTCTATTCTCCCAACTACTTGTTAGTTTTACTGGATTATTTTACAACAAATCTCAGACATCAAAACACTTCAGCTGTAAATATTTCAACATATAACCATAAGAAGTAAGGACATTAAACATACCCACCCACAATGCCATTATCCTACTGAACATGCCTAACAATAATTCCTTTTTTTTTTTTTTGAGACGGTTACTCATTCTGTAGTCCTGGGTAGAGTGCAGTGGTCTCATCCTAGCTCACTGCAACCTCGCACTCCTGGGCTCAAGTGATCCTCCTGCCTGAGCCTCCCAAGTAGCTGGGACTACAGGTGTGCACCACCACTGTGGGCTAATTTTTTCTATTTTTAGTAGAGACGGGGTCTTGCTCTTGCTCAGGCTGGTCTTGAATTCCTGACCTCTAGTGATCCTCCCACCTTGGCCTCCCAGAGTGCTAAGATTATAGGCGAGAGCCACCATGGCTGGTCAACAATTCCTTAATATAATCTAATACCTAGTCCTTAAAATTTTCACAACTGTACAAAAAAAGTCTTTTAACAATTGGTTTGTTTGAATCATTATCATTTGATTGTTACATCTCTTAAGTGTCTTTTACTCTATAACTGTTCACCACCTTTTCCCCCTGATACCATTTATTGGTTGAGGAAATCCTATCTTGCTCTTTAAATTGTACCACATTGAGGAAGTGACTGATTGTTTCCCTTTCCCTGTGGTGTTTTTTAATTTGTCCTTCTACTTATTCCTTACCCCTCCCCTATTTGCTGTAAATTGGTAGTTAGAACTAGAGGTTTGATTAGATTCTGGAATGATTTTTTATAGGGGAGGGGGAAGAATACATTATAGGATTGCTTTCCATTTGTGGTAGCCAATCTCCAAGATGGCCCCAATAATCCCCACTTTCTTGTATTCATGCTTTGGTGTAGTCCCTTCCCATAATGAATAAGAGGACTGCCTTGTAAACCAAGAGGACATAGCAGAAATGGTGATATGGGACTTACAAAGCAAAGTCATAAAAGATATTGTGGCTTCTTCATCTCTCCTCTTGGAACACTCAATACAGGAGAAGCCAGATGTCAGGACAGCTGCAAACTCAAGCAGCCCCGTGGAGAAGGTCATGTCGTAAAGAACTGAGGCCCCTTGCTGACAGCCATGTGTGTGAACAGTCAAGCCCTCAGATGACTAACCTTAGCTGACACCTCAACTGCAACCTCATGAGATTCCTTGAGCTAGAACCACTGGCTATACCACTCCTGAATTCCTAATATGGAGAAACTTTGTGAAATGATAAATGTTTACTGTTGTTTTAAGCCACTCAGGTTTGGAGTAATTTGTTATGCAGCAATAGATAAAAAATTTACCAGTATATCACATACAGTTTGCTTGACATACTTTTAATCATGCTGAGATTGATCAATGTGTTCAGGTGTTGTCAACCTGATACATCCATTATATAGTTCTCCATGAACATTTCACCTAGTGGTATTAGCAGCCACTGATGCTCATTGACTAGATTTATTATTTCATTGGGGAGTTGTGTATCACTTCTTCTACATTTATTAGTAGGGATTCTTCTATAAAGAACAATGTTCCCTCATCAACTACATGGTACCCTGAAATGCCATTTGTACAGGAAAAGTATGATACATACCCCAATTCAGAAGTTTCTTAATGACAAATGTAGAAAAATTACAAAGAACTAATTATTTGACATTGAAAAATACTTAAAAACTTGGAAGTTTTATGTAGGCTGAATTAAGAGAGACACTTTGAAAAATTTAATTTTTATGTTATTACATCCCCTTCACTGACTGGCCTAAATGAATTAAAAATCAGTATCTTCAAATCAGAACATTTTAAATTAAAATGAAGTGGGTGTGGGGGAAGAGACATTTGTGACATAATGCTGAATAGCTGGTCTATCCTGTTCTTCAGGGATGTAACTAGCTGTTTTGATGTCCGGTGGTGAATGAGATGTGAGATTCAGAGAAAATTATGCTGGTCGGGGTTGCTAGTGAGTGCTCTTTCACTGGAAGAACAGGTCTAATATGACTATTAGCATTTTCTGTTTAAAGAGTCTCCTGGGCTAAGTGTTTTGCAGAGCAGCAAATATTACTGCCTATGTAGTTCTCATTATAATCACTTTAACATGATTTTATGTAATCACTTCTGCGATATAAAGTGGTGCAATTCCCAGCACTGTAAGGTCATCTAAAATCATAGCTAAAAATATACACAATAATTGTCTGCAATTCTAGAAGTCATTCCTCAACCAGCTCTGGTTATGAGGATGGAATTTTTCCCTCTCCTCAAATACGTCACCTACCACAGATTGTATTTCCTAAATAAATGAATTTGTTAAAATATTTTATTTCTTAGGATCAGGAATAGTTAAGTGCCAGGATTTTGCTTTAAACAGTTTCTAACCATTTCCTCAGGGAAAGCTTGTACATACATTTAAGATTTCATTCTACATTTTGTGAGAACATGGTGTTTGGGGAGAGGAATCTCTGAGTTCTCACATTTTTAGCGTGCACTGTAGAAGTTATATCCTTAACTCATGATTAGCTTTGTACCAGTTACCACCATCATTAATTTATCTTTAGACTTTGCCATCCATTCAGTTCAGTTCCACTCACAAACATGTATTGAACATTTTCTAGGGGCAAAGCTTTATACTCACAAGATACAAAAACTATTAGGGTTATAAATGTAAAAGAGTAAGAATATAATACCCAATGTTCATCCAAACTGGCCAGGAAGTTTCATTTTATGAGCAAACTTTGATTGATTGACAGGGACTTCCAAAAGTACTATCTGGAGAAGAAATCTAGGACTGCACTCGAGGTCAGCAGGCATGAGTGTCACCATCAAAGTGATATCTTCCATGGTCTAGAGAGTGGAAATTTGTGGTAAAATGGCAAATTTTAACCCAAAAATTGTGGGGAAATTTAGGAGAAAAGGTCCTTATGTCTAAATTACATCATAGAGGAAATAGCTATGAATTAGGCCTTGGAAAAGGAGAATTTAGACATCAGAGAATAAACAGGGGAAGGGACATTCCAGGCAACAGGAATTGGGAAGATCAAGGCATCGATGTAAGCAATCCAGATCAGCCAATGGATGAGGCCGGAGCAAAATCTGCATAGAAGGATGTCATGGGAGACAAGGTTGGAAAGAACACACAGGGACTGAAAGAGGAACAAAATCGTTATCTCATTAGGTATCAAAGTGGCTGGGCTTGACATCTTTTGTACTTGTATATCAGACCATAAGTGCTTGTAAACCCAAATGACTCTACTTCTCATTTAAAAACACACAAATAACAATCAAAATGTCTCTTACTACTGCTATACATTGTTGGAGGGAATTTAAATTAGTACAGCCATTATGGAAAACAGTGTAAGGTTTTCTTAAGAAGTAAAAGTAGAACTACCGTATGATCCAGCAATCCAACCACCGGGTATTTATCTAAAGGAAAGGGAATAAGTCCATCATAGTGATACCTGTACCCCCATGTTTATTGCAGCACTATTCACAATGGCAAAGATATGGAATCAACCTAAGTATCAAACAACTTAGGATAAATGGATAAAGAAAATGTGGTGTGTATACATGATGGAATACTATTCAGCCATAAAAAAGAATGAAAACCTGTCATTTGCAGCAACATGGATAAAACTGGAGGTCATTATATTAAGTGAAATAAGCCAGGCACAGAAAGACAAACATCACATATTCTCATTCATATGTGAAAGCTAAAAAAAGTTGATCTCATGGAGATAGTAGAATGATGATTATTAGAGGCTGGGAAGGGTGTGTATGTGTGTGGGGGATGAAAAGAGGTTGATTTGTGGGTACAAACATAGATAGAAGAAATTAATTCTAATGTCCGATAGCAGAGTAGGGCGACTATAATTAACAATAATGTATTGTGTATTTCAAAATAGCTAGAAGAGAGGTCTTGAAATATTCCCAACACACAGAAATGATAACCTAAATACCAACTTGATCATTACACATTCTATGCATATAACAAAATATCGCATGTAGGCCATCAATATGTACAAATATCATGCATCAATAAACATGTCTCTTACTGACATAACAGTATATCATAGTGGGCTTTATTGCTGCCTAACTAACATATATTCACACTCTTTTTAGTATCTTAAAGTTCCTTTGGGAAACCACTACTCTATGCTTTTCTATATTTGTATGGGCTTAACTGTTTCCTCTGTTGCAGGGGAAAAGTAAAGAAACCAATTAGCATATCCTATTCTTCTGCCCAAGTAATAGGGTCAGTGATGGGCATCTAACCCAATCAGAGATGAGGAGACATTTGGAGACCTTGGCTGAGCTTCTGAGAAAGAAGAGCATTCCCACGTCCATAGAATCTAGTGGCTTGACACTGCTGTAGCCATCTTGGTGTCAGAAGGGGATATATAGCCTCAGGATGAACCCAAAACCCAGAAAATGACAAAATCAAGATTCGAAGATTAACTGGGCTCGAATAACATTGCAGAAGCCCCTGGGTCAAGTTATGACTGACGTTTAGTCCTTGAGCCATCAGCTACATATGCCAATATATTTATTTTATTAATTAGGCCAGTTTGAGTTGGATTTTCCATCATTTGAAACAGAAGGAGTCTCACATGAGAGAATTATTTTAAATCTTCACAGGTTTTAGTTTTTTGGAGTCCAATAACATTTCTTTCTATGATGTAGAATGTTAATAAGGAATGTATCCTTATTAGCTTGCTCCTGAAACTACTTTTGATGTGCAGCTTCTAGGGAAACAGGCCAGTTATTCTGTCACCCAGTGACTTTACATTTTTGTGTACTGATAGGTTTCCCCAAGTGTTCTTGGAAGTCTTTTTGACTTTCCTAATGAAGCTTAATTTCACATCCTCATTTTGTTTGATTTTTGATGTACACTGTATCAGTTCTCCTTATTTAATAAAATTTCAGTCAGAACACAAAAGTTCAACTGAAATTCAGTTTACAGGGAAATGTGTTCAAATTTACTCTGTATTTGAGCAATATTTATAAACATTCAAAAATCATGTTTATCTTTTTAACAAATAGCACCATGTGATGTATCATATTTTATCTGCTATCTCTTTTGACTCACAGCCAAACTTTTGGGAGTATCACAGGGATTTGAGTAAAGAGGGTACTTGGTTCATTATATCCTAAAGTTGAACATGGTTCCACCTATTTGCATTTGAATGGGTAGGCAGAGTGAGTTTCTCTGGGATCTGAAACTGATTTCACTACGAAGAAATTGACTTTCTTTAAATCATACTCGTAGTCTTTAACGACATCAAGAGATGGTCTCCAACAAATAAGGAAGAATGAAGAAAAATTATCCTATTTTTCAATCAAATGTCACTTTACTGTGGACATTTTTGTGGGAGCACTTACTATGAAACTTCTTTTTGTTTTTTTTGTTTTTTTTTTGAGACAGAGTCTCGCTTTGTTGCCCAGGCTAGAGTGAGTGCCGTGGCATCAGCCTAGTTCACAGCAACCTCAAACTCCTGGGCTCAAGCGATCCTCCTGCCTCAGCCTCCCGAGTAGCTGGGACCACAGGCATGTGCCACCATGCCCGGCTAATTTTTTCTCTCTATATATTTTTTGTTGTCCAGATCATTTCTTTCTATTTTTTAGTAGAGACGGGGTCTCGCTATTGCTCAGGCTGGTCTTGAACTCCTGTCCTTGAGCGATCCACCCTCCTCGGCCTCCCAGAGTGCTAGGATTACAGGCGTGAGCCACCGTGCCCGGCCTGAAACTTCTTTTTGAAGAACTAAAGTGGTCTTATCCCTGTCTGAAAAATTTAACTCTTGTTATTTGGTAGTATAATGACCAGTGAAAAGTGTCATTTCAGCTGATAAAAATAGCTTTATTATAAAACTTAATTGCTAAATATAATTATCTCCAGGATAACAATTTTTACTACCACTAATTTAGAAGGGCATTTATGGTTCCATGGAAAAAAGATACTTAAACATAGAAAATTAAATCTATAAAGCATCTCCAAAGAGTTTAAAACAAGAAGCCTGGGCAAACATAAGAATGCTCAAAAGCCTACTAAAAGTCATTAATTTTTCTCCTATGTACTGTTAACTTTTTAATAATTTTTAAGAATAATATGTTTGGATTTTACTGTGTGGACCTTAAAGGAATAGTGTGTGTAAGAACTCTTCTTGGAGAAAGAAAGAGAAGTGGTGGCCACCACTGAGAATGAGGACAGAGAAAAGGCCACACTGGATTTGGTGTGAGGAGAGCACTAGAGCCCCACAGGAGAGCAGATTCAGAGAGTGGCAAGGAGAGAAGTGATGCTTAGGGAGTTTGGAGGAGGAAGTGACTGGTGAAATTTTGGCAGAGGAGGCATTGGAGTCTCCACAGTGAAAAATGTAATACCAGAGCCAGGTAATTGAAATTTTGGGGTCACTTTGAGAAATTAACTACTCTGAGCCTTAATTTCTTCATTCCGGTTATCTATCACTGAGAAACAAACCACCGAAAAGATAGTGGTCTAAAACAACAATATTTTGCTCACAAATCTGCAATTTGGGAAGGTCTCCATGTTAGTTTTCAATTGCTGCTGTAACAAATTACCAAAAATTTAGTGGCTTAAAACAACACAAATTTGTTCTTAGAATTCTGTAGGCTAGAAATTCAACATAGTTCTCAATAGGCTAAAATCGAGGTGTCAGCAGGGATGTGTACCTTTCTGGAAGCTCCAGGAGAGAATCTGTTTCCTTATCTTTTCCAGCTTCTAGAGGTTGCCGGCATCCCTTGGCTCATGGCCCTTTTCTCCATCGTCAAAGCCAGCAACAGCTGCTCAAGTCATTCTCCCATCGAATCACTCTGATCTCGTCTGCTGCCTTTCTTTTCCTCCTTTAAGGACCTTTTAATTACATGGGGCTCACGTAGATAACCCAGGGTAGTCTCCACAGTTTAGGGTCAGCTAATTAACAATTTCATCTGCAACTTTAATTCCCCTTTTCCATGTAACAGAAACATATTCATAGGTTCTGAGGATCAGGACTTTTATACCTTCCCATTATTCTGCCTACCGTGGGCTCACTGGGGATGATGGCTCATCTCCACTCCACAGAACATCTGCTGGGGCAGCTGGACTGGGTCTGGAGCATCCACTTCCATGACAGCTTGCTCATGTGGCTGGCAGGTTGGTGCTATCACTGGGAGCTCAGTTCCTCTCTGTGTCGGCGTCTTCATGGGGCTGCTTTGGCTTCTTTATAAGATAATGACTGGCGTATAAGAGCTGTTATTCCAAAGGACAGTAAATGGAAGCTGTCTCTTAAGGCTTGGGCTGAAAATTGACAGTGTCACTTCCATCATATTCAATTGGTTGAAGTAGTCACAGAGCCCATCTAGACTCAAGGGGAAGGGGCACAGAGCCCCAACTCTCTAGGGAAATGTCAAAGAATCTCTCAACACCTTCAATTCTCCATAGTCCTCATTACTAAAAAAGGGATGATCTTGACTTGCAGTATTGCTGTCGGAATTAGAAATGATGCATGCAAGTGGCTAATAACCTTCCTCCTGTATGTAGAACAATACATGGAGAAAAAACAACCCTCAAGTGTCTGTTGAAAATTGGAATCTGTGTGAATACATGAATATCGTGGTTCTTGATATTCGCAGGTGTGGATGAATATTACAGTTCTCCTCGCCAGAAAACTTGTGCACGTGTTCTTATGTATGTTCTTTGGTACATTTCAGGGCATTCCCAGACTAGGGTAAGATCCTCAGTACTAAGGTACCAAGTAATAGGGCATGAAAACATTGCAGGGCTATTGTGCATGTGCTTTGGGGCATAATTTGGATTTATTTCCTTTTCAGACATGGGACTGGGAGATTTTTCATATGTGATTCCAAGATAGCCTGCTTTGCTTTTTTTCTTAAGCAGGATGTGGGAAAAGATGTTTTGTTACAGGTGCCTGGCTCTGTTGTTTTGTTTTTTTTGCAGCTTATGTAAAGGAAATGCTATCAGACAGTAGTCATCTTTAAGAAAAAAAAAGGGCTGAATATTTTCATTATTCTTGTCAAAGCTCTTACTATTTCCTAGTGCTTTTTTTCATTTTCCCTCTGGCTTCATGAATATCTGAATAATTTTACTTTTATGCAACTCATCTTTAATTATTTCGACAGTTTTTTTTACTTAAAAAAGCTTCATTCTTCCCCTAGTGATCAAAGTCTGAGAATTTAAACAATACAGAAATAAAATAGAAGAAGAAAGGTCTTCATAATGTGGGAGGAAGACCACTGCTAATGGTCTGGAAGATGTCCTTCCAGACTTATTACCATGTTTATATACACATAAAACAAAACTGGAATGTATTGTAGATACTGTGCCACAGTTTTCTTTTCACCTTAAATATATGGGGTATATCTTTCTATGCTAGTGCTTATTGGTCTACTTCACTCTTTTTGATGGTTGGATAATCTTCCAGGATGTGATGTATCAGAATATATTTTACCAAATAATAAAAACCTTAGTTAGAAGACATGGGTGGGAGGGGCCTGTCACTGTCCACTGAACACAGGAGAAAAGGACTTTGTCTTTTCTCCCTGCCCCCCCAATTCATCCTCATACTGGTTCAGTGAAAGACTCCACTGGGAAACGTGCCTTGACGGTTTCCCCCTTTATCATGTATTTGTGTTGATAACTGCCACAGTCTGCAGTGGAAAGAGCCCCGAGAGTCCAGAGACATGGGATCGAATGCAAATCTGTCACTCAGTGCGTAACTGGGCAACTTCCTTACTCTTCAGGTCTCCAGATTCCCCTCTGCAAAAGAGAGAGTTGGGTTAGGTGGTCTCTGCTTTCGCTCACCTCTGCTTGGATTTATTGAATTGATCATGTGCTAAGCATTGCACCAGGGCCTTTCCAGGGTGTCCTCATATCAATTGCATTAGGTAGATCAGATAATCCCCATTTTTTAGACAGAGAGAGTGAAGGCAGGGGGAATATAAGAACCCAGAAGGCAAGAAGAGAGACTGGCACTATTAGAATAGGACTGAGCAAGAACAAGGCAACTTTACCTAAACTGAAAGCGTGGGGTTCACCAGCACGTGACAGTTTATGGTACAGTTTCCCATGTATTCTTTCAGTAGCACCTCCCCATGTAGATAAGAAAGATGTTTTTATTCTTATTTAAAAGGCAATAAAACAGGTTAAGTTGCTTTTAAAAGATCATGTAGATAGGAAGTGGGATTAGAGAGAATTAATTTCTTGGTTAGCAAATATCAAAATTGAGACTCTCACTCAATTCTGGTGATCATTTTGAGAATTCAAATTGTCTTACCTAAATTTGGTGTGCTAATTTCTGAATAACTATAGATAAAAAAAGGACCCTGAAACCCATAATTGAGAAGCATACATTAGGAAGAAAGTATTTTTAGGCATCAATATACAACATTTGCGCATAGACTATTCTATCTTACAATCTTAAAATTCAGTTAAAATTTTATTTTATGATCATTTTATTCCCTCTTTTCATCTTTTAATAATAGTATACTTAGGAAACCAGCAATAAGAAAATCCTTTAAAATGAGGACTCTGTCAAGTGGCAAATATTTGTCAAACAAATAAGAAGAAAAGGATATTTACCAGTACTGTGAATATCTAGTTTCAGTTCTGTTTGTGAACAGTGGACAGCCTTCCCCTTCCACTCCCAACACCCCAAGTCCATGAGGGGTTATCTTGCTTCATGTGTATTTAAGGTAAATACGAAGCACATTATTTAAACAAACTCTCTAGTCTAGTAGCACTCAATGTTTCTATTACAAGATTTTCATGGCTGCTTCTCACATTAATTGCATTTCCATAGTTGCATTTCAAAAAAGAAAAAGCTTCAACAGCTGAGTGTGGCGGTTCACTCCTGTGGACCCCATTACTTGGGAGGATTACTTGAGTCCAGGAGTTCTGGGCTGCAGTGTGCTCCGCCAATTGGCTGTCCCCACTAAGTTCAGCATCAACCTCCCGGGAGTGGGGGACGAGGTTGCCTAAGGGGGGGTGAACCAGCCCAGGTCAGAAATGGAACAGGTCAAAACTCCTGTGCTGATCAGTGCTAGGATTGTGCCTGTGAATAGCCACTGTGCTGCAGCCTGGGCAACAAAGTGAGACCCTGTCTCTGGTTTAAAAAAAAAAAAAAAATTAAAAAAAGAGAAAGCTTTGACATGTATAAAGCACACAGGAATTTCTTCTGATAAGACTATCAAATGGGCGTGTGCTTACTCATTGCCCTAAAGTATCCCTTCTGGGCATTAGAATGTGAGTCTGCTTAGAAACCAGGCAAGAGACCTCTTAGGACCTATTCCATCTCTATGTGTAAACACTGTGGCTACTTGGAATTGGTTTTATGATCTCACTTTTAAACTTGTACTTGTGTCCAGACCAGTTCTGGTTTCAATTACATACTTGGCTCAGCCCTTTGAAACAGCCTCCCACCACGCCTCTCTCTCAGTAACAGTCTTGCTGCCCTCTCCTCCCTTCCCCCTTCCCTTAATCACCGGTCATTTCAGAGACGTTTCCCTTGCCCTGCACTTCTCACACTATTTTCTCCAATCTCATAAAGTACACTTTTTCATTTCCAAGTATGTTGTTTCCTACCTCTATGCTCTTCTTATGCCGAAAGAAAAAAAAAAAA
>RJWJ010025956.1:0-23411 GCA_004363605.1 Indri indri
GTCTCTACTAAAAATAGAAAGAAATTATCTGGACAACTAAAAATATGCATATAGAAAAAATTAGCTGCGCATGGTGGCGCATGCCTGGAGTCCCAGCTACTCAGGAGGCCGAGGCAGGAGGATCGCTTGAGCCCAGGAGTTTGAGGTTGCTGTGAGCTAGGCTGATGCCACAGCACTCTAGCCAGGGCAACAGAGCCAGACTCTGTCTTAAAAAAAAAAAAAAAAAAAAAAATATTGTCAGTTCTTGTCAACTTGGTATACCATTTCTTAATACATTTAGAACTTTTATGGGTGTCTCTGGATAGCCACATTTATTAATAAAAGGATGCCATTTATAAAAGTGATGAATATTACTGAGAAATCTTAATGATGGTTATCCACATCAATTCTGCTAGAATTTTTATATAAGCTACTAAAATCTTAAGAAAAATCTCCATTGTTTTTGTTTTGTTTTGTTTTTTTAACCATTCTAGCTATAGGGAAGTGGTAGTTGTATGATATAATGGGCTGTGAAATATGAAAAAAATAAGAATTTATCCATAATCTTAAACATTTGGTCATTTATGAAACTTTAGGTAAGTACAAAATTATGCAGTGCATATTTAATATTAATTTGTAAAGAATACCTTTTGTTCCTTAAACATACAGTACATTCTTCTCTGAGGAGAATGGGCTGGGAAAAAATTTGGGGGGCTGCTGGGCTGTGTCTTTCAGAAATAATGGTTCCTTCAAGGCTGCCAAGATATTTATTGCAGTGCCCTGCAGATGGCTACATTTTCTAGAAGCTTGAAGCTAAATCTTCAATGTATACATTACAATGTACATATGCTAGTGTTGAACCTCTACAAACAGTTATGACAATTTTAACATCTTCTGTCATCATAATCCCATGGTTTAGATTTAGTTTATCTTTCTTTAGGTATGTCATTTGTGATATTAGTGGCATTTGTGAATCTGGGAAAATTTTATAATCTCTCTCAAGTCTTAGCCATGGAATAGATACTTTTAGGGCTGTAGGGTGTCAGTAACTTGAGGCCCCGGCAGTCATCAGTCTTAATGAAGAAGCAGGTTGTTGGCAACTTTAAAGGAGGAAGAAACAGCTCTTGCTATAGAGATGCTTAAGCAAGAGGTAGAAGCATGATTTTTACTAAGAATCATATACATCTGGACAAGGCCAGCTTCATAATGGAAAGCCAGAACAAGTACAAAAAACAGCATTCTGTTTTCCTTTTTATTCTTTTTTGTTACCTAGCTCTGAAACGTTTTTGCAGTGGGCTTGTTGGGAAAAAGAACAGTCAGTCTAAGAATACTGAGTTTTTACTATGTCTTCTTGAACATTGAGGGGAGACAAAGAAGTATGAGATATATTCTTACATTTAAGAAAAATTGATATAGATAAGACATGAAATGATTACCAATATGTATGGAAGTTTCTTAATTTGGTAAAGGGCATCTGTGAAAAATCCACAGCAAAGATCAGACTTAGTGACTAAATTTTATAAGTAGTCCCAATAAAGTCAAGAAGACAAAGACACATGCTAGGACAAAGATGCCCACAATCAGCCATCATGTTCGTTATTCCCAACGTCTTACGCTGAGAAAAATAAAAATAAAAAAGGAAAGAAGATAGGTAGATTAAAAAAATGGTACAACATACACAGTAGCATTTCTTTTCATTATATCCATCACGAAAGTACAATTGAAAATAAGTAAACCTTTTAATAGGTTATATAGATATTAACATAAAAAATGTGCAAAGCCTTTGTGATGAAAATTTCAAAATTCTGTTAAAGGATTCAAACAAAGTACTGAATAAATGGAGAGAGATAACTTAATAAATAGGTTGTCCAATTGTTCATTGTAAAATTGTCAATTTCTCCTCTATTTAATTTGTAAAACCAATGAATTCAAATAAAAATTCCAATAGGAAGTTTGTGGTAACTTGACAGACCTTTTCCTGATTTATCCAAAGTTGCTGTGCTGTATAGGCTAGTGGCTTGCTGTCAAGAGCTGAGGCCACATTGTGATGGTCCATACCTCGAAGAAGCTCTCCTGTATTTCCACAAGGAAAAATTTATGAGGATATTTATTTTGGCACTGTTTCTGGTAGCAGAGAGTGGAGGTAACCTAGGTATTCATCACTGTGGAAATGGATTAGTGAAATTGGTGTTTACAACCCCAAAAATATGTATCAAAAAATAAAAATATATTTTTAATAAGCAAGCTAAAAACTTAAAAATTTGTATTTATATGTGATTAAATGCAATATGCAACATATACCAAGCATTTATAAATGATGAAGAGTATTTAAATATAGTAATGTATATAGATTTCATAAATATGCTGGGGGACCAAAGTAAGAAATTATATAATTAACAATACAATGGCATTTATATAAATGAAAACAAAGTCATAAGATAATACTACACATATTTCAAAAACACATTTTTATATAAATAAATACAAAATGTTCCTTTAAATGACACATCTAATATACACTAAAGTGAGTACCTGTGTTGGTGAGGGGAGTGTGATTGGAACTGGGGCATGAAAGAGAAAAAATTTAAAAATACAATATTAAATATTTCAGCAATGTGTCTTGAACTGAGGGAATATTATAAAAACAATTCTTTGTATGTGATGCTCCAATAAAAAGGTAATAAATGCTCTAAACCATTTCTACTTAACTGTTGCATTATCGGAGAAATCCCATTAGCATTTGTCAAAATGCTGCTACTGGGATTTTCCTATAATACTACCTTTACCCTGAAAATCTTTACAGAATTTCCATAAAACACTGTGGAAGATTTTATATATTTCTTATCTTTCTTCTGTGCAACTTAAATACTAGTCATTCTTTTTAAGGTCATTAATGTACCTGTCAGGTCGCACAAAGTGGTTTTCCTTATCCATTTTGGAGACCTAAAGTGGAAAAGACTTTGATGCTTATGGCAAAGAGTATATACACCTCTAACTATCCCTGATGTGAATTTTTAGTCGCCATACATTCTTTATAGGTCATTCTTTCCAAGGAAAACAACAACTACACCAAAAAAACTAAGCAACTACTGCTTCAATACAACTATACTTTATTCATTTAGCAAATATTTATTGAAGATATATTTTATTCTATACCTGTGGGGTTCAAACCAAGTAGCACTCTAGATGCTGAAGAGGTGCATCAGAAGTTCCTCGCTTGAAAAGAAGAGTTCCTTGTTAAAAATTTCAGCATCTTTATGAACATGAATGACATCGAAGAGGTGCTTATTAAAGAGTTTGTATTAAAATAGGGAAAGATCAAACAAATTAGCAAGAGGAGAACAAACAACCACATTAAAAAGTGGGCAAAAGACATGAACAGAAGTTTTTCAAAAGAAGATAGGCAAATGACCAACAAACGTATGAAGAAATGCTTGACATCACTAATCATCAGGGAAATGCAAATTAAAAGCACAATGAGATACTATCTTACCCCTGTCAGAATGGCCATTATTTAAAAAGTCAAAAAACAATAAATACTAGTGTGGATGCAGAGAGAAAGGAACGCTTATACACTGTTGGTGGGACTGCAAATTAGTACAACCTCTATGGAAAACGGTATAGAGATTCCTCAAAGAAATAAATGTAGACTTGCTATTCAACCCAGCAATCCCACTACTGTGTATTTACCTAAAGGAAAATAAGTCATTTTCTCAAAAAGACACCTGCACTCGAATGTTAATTGCAGTACAATTCACAGATGCAAAGATGTGGAATCAACCTAAGTGCTCATCAATTCATGAGTGGATTAAGAAAATGTGGTGTGTTTGTGTGTGTGTGTGTACATATACACGCACACACACACACATATACACACATGCACCGTGGAGTACTTCTCAGCCATAAAAAGGAATGAGATAATGTCTTTTGCAGCAATTTGGATGGAACTGGAGACCAATTATCCTAAGTATCTCAGGAATGAAAAAACAAGCACCACATGTACTCTCTAATAATTGGGAGCTAATCAATGGGCACACACGGGCACAAAGAGATGTAAAGGTCATTGGAAATCAAGCAGGGGGAGTGAGGGGTAAAAACTTGTCTATTGGGTACAATGAATACTATTCGGGTAACGGGCACACTAAAAGCCCTGACTTAAGCATAATAAAAGGTATCCGTGTAACAAAAACATCTGTTACCCTTTAATATTTTGAAATAAAAATTTAAAAAGGGAAAAAAATAAATAAAATATGGAAAGAGATGTATATGATACCATTACAAATTTGGTGTTTGTGTTTTAAGCTTTTCTTCTGTGATTAATGGGTGAAACACACTCCTTCACTAAAACAATTTTCATATAAGTTTCCTGAAACCACTTTAGGCCTGTTCATCTCCCTGCAGTTTAGTGTGACTTGTCTTAAAAGTGTGATTTGAGGGAAGGAGAGTTTCAGAAGGAAACTTTCATCCATTCCTGGAGGAAAGAAACCAAAAGCTACCTGTGTCAGGTTGCTGGAAGTGGAGTCTATGGCATTAGACCAAAAAAATGTGCATAGAAAAGGGCGGTATATAACAAAAACATTTGTACTCCCTTAATATTTTGACTAATAAAACTCAAAAACAGAAAAGGGCAGGATAGTAGAAACAACATGAGATAGTGTCATAAAAATTCGTGTTGCTATCAGTGAACTTTGTAACTTTGGCTTTCAGTTTCCTTACAGAGATAGGAAAATGCACTGCAAAGAGTTGTAGAGGAGAACAAAGGAGATAATGAGATTGTTTTTTTGAACTCCTAGCTACCAGTAGGCCTACCTAGTACATAGTAGGTATAGTGATTCCTCAATATATATTAATGCTTTGTAATAAGCATTTCTTCTTAAGCACGTGTAAAGTTGCCCCTTCTACTTCCTCAAACCTTAAATCCAGCCCCTGCCTCTTCAAGAATCTTAGGTAAAGTTTATTTTTATGAAGTATATAGTTAAAATATAACATCTTTAAGAGAAACTTTTAGTACATGCTTTTAAACCTGAAGCATAGATTGTTTCAGTTTTCCATTCCCTTTTTTCAACATAATTAAAAATACTTATTTCCTGTGGTCCCTATGAAATATCCTTTATGAGCAGGATCCAGTTTAATTTTTAGTACTATTATCTGCTCCTCAAACAGTTCTTGAAAGTAGAAAAGTAGAAAAGACTCAAATCTATGATCCTCATTAAAAGGAAGGATAATTTTTATAGTTTTTCTCCATTTGACAGTATTAGTTATTAGCCCTCAGGTATTTCATAGTAAACATCCCAAACTGCTGAATCCTTTCAATTTTAGGAGCTTTGAATTTTTCCACAGCACTTTCACACACACTTTATCTCATTTGAGCCTCACTATACCAGTCTGACATAGACATGTTTTATAGTGAGTGTCTTATATTGACTTGATGGTTGAGTGAATTGAGGCTCTGTGAGATTAATTGATCTGCTCAATGGATCACAAAACTAGTGATTGACAAAATTTGGATCAAAACCTGATCTTATGAGTCATATTTGAAACCTCCTTTTATTTTAACTGTGACGTCGGTGTTTCTTTTGCAAGAGCAAATGCTGTGCAGTTAGTAAAAAGACTTTTTCCATAATGATAGGTTCTGAAAGTATTACTAAAAAATAAATACAGTGATACTGTTTGCATTAATTCTGGTCTTTTAAGTTTGAGGAGAAAGAGTTGTTTATAAAACTTTTAAGTAATGTTCTTGGCAGTTTCTGGAAAAACTACATTGAAAATAATAGTCATGCCCTACCTTTGAATATTGGCAAAGACTTGGAAATCAGATATAAGGACCTGGAGAAAGTCACATAAACCACATTGGTTTTGGCCTAGAAAAATGACTAGGTAGAGAGACGATGGGCAAAATACGTTTAACAGTTTACTCCAAAGATTGGGAATGTTGCCTTATGAGAGACTCTAATAATGTGTTAGTGTCGTCATACAAGGTCTCTTTGGGCCTGTCAGCGTTCTGCAACTGCCATGTACAACTTCATCCTTGCTGGGAGAGTTCTCTAAAGTTCATCCTAAGGGTTTATTTTTAATTAGAAATTACCTTGTGCTCTCTGCTCTTCACTCTAGACCTGGCTTGGGAAAATGAGGAGGGGTGGGGCAGGTGCTAATACTGCTGTTTTAAAAGGATCACTGCCAGCCCTAAGTTAGGCAGAGCCAAACTCATTCTGGACTAGTCTTAGGGTAGATCATCCTTCCTTGAGTTGCCAAATAGCCCTTTATAATGCCAGGTTATTGTGCAGTTTGTTCCAGAATCAGGCTTCATTTGGGCCCTCCCATTCAGAAAAGAGCAAAAATTTCCCCTCTTTCCTAAAAGGCATAGCTTTATTACTTTCTTCAGGGAGACCACATATTTGGCTATTTCGAAAGACCTTTTGTTGAAACTTTCCGCTGTGCAGGATGTCTTCTGATGCCTGAATTTATCCCATGTAGTTATCCTAGAGTTGCAAACTTGTTATTTATCAGATAGCCAGCTACCGTGTCTGTAGTCACAAGTGGTAGATGACAGGGTCAAAAGCATCGGTTATGGTCATCTTATTCCTACCAGAACAGTGAGTTCCTTTCCAGGTGCCAGTACTGTTAACTCTAATCCTGTCTGACTCCAGGCATAGCAGAGGACCCTCTTTTATTCTCACTCATCAGCTTCTAGGAAAGCACTTTTTCCCTTTCTTCGGGGATGGGGAACCTGTGGCCTTGGGGCCACATGTGGGCTTCTGGATCCTTGAATGCAGTCTTTTGACTGAATCCAAACTTTACAGAACAAATCCCTTTATTTATTTATTTATTTATTTTTATTTTTATTTTTCATTTCAGCATATTATGGGGGTACAAATGTTTAGGTTACGTATATTGCCCTTGCCCCACCTGAGTCAGAGCTTTAAGCATGTCCATCCCCCAGCTGGTGTGCACCGCACCCATTAGGTGTGTATATACCCATCCCCTCCTCCCCTCTCCCATCTGCCTGATGCCCGATGAATGTTATTACTATATGTGCACTTAAGTGTTGATCAATTAAAACCAATTTGATGGCAAGTACATGTGGTGCTTGTTTTTCCATTCTTGTGATACTTCACTTAGTAGAATGGGTTCCAGCTCTATCCAGGATAATACAAGAGGTGCTATGTTATCATTGTTTTTTGTGGCTGAATCGAACTCCATGGAATACATACACCACATTTTCTTAATCCACTCAGGTATTGATGGGCACTTGGGTTGTTTCCACATCTTTGCAATTGTGAATTGTGCTGCTATAAACATTCGCATGCAGATGTCTTTTTTATAGAATGTCTTTTGTTCTTTTGGGTAGATGCTCAGTAATGGGATTGCTGGATCAAATGGTAGTTCTACTTGTAGCTCTTTGAGATATCTCCATATTGCTTTGCATTTGATTGGGAGACTGCACTTGGGGATCTGGAGGGCCACATGTGGCCTTGAGGCTGCAGGTTCCCCATCCCTGTTAGACACTGCGATGCCTTCAATATAGATGCTTATGTTATTTTTTATTTCTTTAAGAAAAGGGAACTAAGGAAATATCTTCATGTATTTTCTAAATGTCATTGTTCATTTTAAAAGAAAACAGAAAAGTAACTCACAATTTTGCCATAATTTTGGTCTGTTTCCTTCCAGACATTATTCTTAGGACACATTTAATATACTTTTTATAAAAATTTAGTTGTACTGTGTGCATTTCTTTATAATTTGCTTTTCCCCCTTTAACATATACCATATCATAGATATTCATGTCAATAAATAGAGACCCAACATTATTGTTTCATTTTTACTATATGGGTTTACATAATCATGCAATGTTTTTGTAGATAATAATGATGATGATGATGATGATGTCTACCATTTATTGAGTAATTAGTACATGCTAGATACCGTATTATGTGATTTGCATACAGTATTGTATTTAATCCTCATGACAACCCTAACAAGTATATATTATCTCCACTTTGAAGGTAAGGCAATTGAGGCAATTTAGAGAGATTAAATAAACTGCATAAGATCACATAGTTAAAGGTAAACCAGGGTTCTAATCCATGCTGTTACAATTTAAACCCAAGTTCTTTCACCTGTTCACATTTTAAATATTTTTTTCTTTCTGATCTGATTATCACTTTAGGTAAAATTATTAAAGTGAATAGACTCTCCAGATATCAAAAGGACAATAAAGGAATACTATGAGTACCTCTACACACACAAATTTGACAACTTATTAGACATTGAACAATTTTTTGAAAAGCACAAACTACCACAAATCACCCAATATGAAATGGATTTTTAAAATTTTTTTGTTTTTTTTCTGTAGAGACAGGGTCTCACTATGTTGCCCACGCTGATCTTGAACTCGTGGGCTCAAACAATCCCCCTGCCTCAGCATCCCAAAGTGCTGGGACTACAGGCATGAGCCCCCATTCCCAGGTGAAATGGATAATTTGAATAGCATGGTGACTATGAAGGAAATTGGATTCATAATGTATAAACTTCCCCCTAAAATCTTCAGGCTCAGATGGTTTCACTAGAGAATTCTACCACACATTTATAGAAGAATTAAAACC
Organism: Indri indri; assembly: GCA_004363605.1. NCBI lineage: Eukaryota > Metazoa > Chordata > Mammalia > Primates > Indriidae > Indri > Indri indri. The sequence continues at coordinate 8,583 of RJWJ010025956.1, forward strand.
AATTTTACACAATCTCTTACAGAAAATAGAAGTGGAGGGAATAATTTCCAGTTCATTTTATGAAGCTAGTAGTATCCTCACAGCAAAACCATATAAAGATAGTAAAAAAGAAAACTACAGGTTAATATCCCTCATGAATATAGTTGCAATTTTTTAAACGAAATATTAAGTAAACTTCAGTAATTCATAAAGAGAATATATGACCAAGTGAGGTTTATTTCAGTGATGTATAAAGGAGAAAAATCACATAATCCTATCAATTGATGCAGAAAAAGCATTTGACAAAATCCAAAACCCATTCACGATTTTAGAAAAACAGTAACAACTTCTTCAACTGGATAGAGAACGTACACAAAAAACCTACAGTTAACTTTAAGGGTAAAAGACCAAATAGTTTTTCCCAAAAATCACAAAGCAAAAATATCTGCTCTCACCACTTTAATTCAACAGAATGCTGAAAGTTCTAACCAGTGCAGATGGACAAGGAAAGGAAATAAAGGGCATACAGATTGGAGAGGAAGAAACACACTATCTTGTTTGCAAATAACATGATTATCCATATTGAAAATCACAAAGAATCCAGGGGAAACTACCTAATACTAGTAAATGGGTACAACAAAATGGCAGGATATAAGATAAACCTACAAAAATCAATTGTATTCTTATATACTAGCAATGAACATGTAGATAGCAAAATTAAAAATAGAATACCACTTACGATTGCTTAAAAATAGGCATAAATCTAAAAAAAATCTACAGCCTTTGTATGCTGCAAACTACAAAATAATGATGGATGAAATCAACAAAGATGTAAATAAATCGAGAGACATACTGGTTCATGGATTGAAAGATTCAACATAGTAAAGATATCAATTTTTCCCAAGTTGATATCCACATTTAATGAAATTCCTATCAAAATTCCAGCACGATTTTTATAGATATAGAAAAGATTATTCTAAAATTTGTATAGAAAGGCAAAAGAACTAGAATAGCTAAAACATTTTTTAAAAAGAATAATGAAGTGGGAGAAATCAACCTAACCAATTTCAAAACTTACTATATAGCTATAGTAAGCAAGATGGTGTGATATTTGCAGAGGGATAGACTGATAGATGAATGGACAGAAGAGGAAACCCAGAAATAGACCAACAAAAATATTTGACAAAAGTACAAAAACAATTCAACAAACAGTGCCAGAATAAACAAACAAAGACAAACAAAAGCCCTCAAGCTAATTCTCACATTTATACAAAATGGGTCATGGACTTAAATGCAAAACTATAAAAATTATAAAACTTTTAAGAGAACAGGTAGAGGAAAATTTTCAGAATCTAGGGGTAGGCAAGAGTTCTTAGACTTCACTCCAAAAGCACTTATTATAAAAGAAAAAAACAGATAAGTTGGACCTCATCAAATTAAACACTTTTGCTCTGCAAAAGACCCTGGTAAGAAGATAAAAAAAATACACTAGAGTTGAAGAAGATATTCACAAACCACATATCCGACAAAGGCATATTATCTAGAATATATAAAGACTTTAAAACTCGACAGTAAAAAGCAAACAAACAATTAGGAAATGAGTAAAAGACATGAAGAAACAGTTCTCCAATGCAGATATAGTAATGGCAAATAAGCACATGAAAAGATGTTCAACATTGTTAGTCATTAGAGGAATTCAAATTAAAGTCACAATGATTCACTGCACTCCTATCAGAATACTGACAACATCAAATGCTAGTGAGGATGCTAGAGGGAATGTAAAATTACAAAATGATATATAGTCACTCTTGAAAACAGTTAGGCAGTTTCTTAAAAAACCAAACATGCAACTTCCATATGAACTAGCAATTGCACTATTGCACTGCATTTATTGCAGAGTGATGAAATTTAGTTCAGGCAGAAATCTGTACATAAATGTTTATAGCAGCTTTATTTATAATAGCCCCAAACTAGAAACAACACAGATGTCCTTTAACAGGTGAGTGGTTAAATAAACTGTGGTACATTTGTACCATAGAATACTACTCAGCAATATAAAGGAAAGAGCTATTGATACACGCAACAACCTGGATGAATCTCCAGAGATTTATACTGAGTGAAATAAACCAATCCCAAAAGATTACATACTATATGATTCCATTTATGTATCATTCATAAAATAACAATCATAGACGTGGAGAACAGATTAGTGGTTTCTAGGAGTTAAGTAGGGAGTAGGGTTGGGGGTCAGTGGGTATGGTTATGAAAAGGCAACTTGAGGGATCCTTGTAGTTTCAGAAATTTGCATCTTAACTCTCAATGAATGTCAGTGTCCCGGTTGTAACATTGTACAATTCTGCAGTCCCCAACCCCTGGGCCATGGACCGGTACCGGTCAAAGGCCTGTTGGGAACTGGGATGCACAGCAGGAGGTGACTGGCCGGTGGGTGACTGAGGGCATAAGCTCCACTCCTGTCAGATCAACAGCGGCAATTAGATTCTCATACGAGTGGGCACCCTACTGTAAACTGCGCATGTGAGGGATCTAGGTTGCATGCTCCTTATGAGACTCTAATGCCTGATGATCTGAGGTGGAGCTGAGGCTGTAATGCTAGCAGCCGCAAATACAGATTATCATTAGCAAAGAGGTTTGATTGCACAATAAATGCAATGCACCTGAATCATCCCGAAACCAGTCCCTCCACCCCTAGCCCCTCTGTTAGTGGAAAATTTGTCTTCCATAAAACTAGTCTCTGGTGCCAAAAGGTTGGGGACTGTTGTTGTATGCAATATAGTATTCTAAGATGTTTACCATTAGGGAACTGGGTAAAGGGCACATGGGATCTGTCTTTGTTATTTCTTATAACTGCATGTGCATGCATAATTCTATCATGATAAAAATTTAAATAATAATTGGTGATGAAGCAAATTTTATTCAATTTTTAGTTTCCTTTTTTCTCTTAACCTGTATTCATACATTATTTACCAAGTGTGGACCTAATTAATAGTTGTCCACTTTGTCTGTTTTTAGATATTCTGCCTATTTTTCTGAACATCTGAAGTTTAATATGACAGATTTATTTATTCTTAGCTCCTAAATTTGTCGGTTTCTGAACAGCATCTGTTAATGAGGAAAAATGGCATAGATTTATTTATACGAAATTCCCCCAATCCTCACTTAACTATACAAAAGGCTATTTTGTGTGTGTGTGTGTGGCAAACATGATTTTGAAATGCAGGGAGCAACCATATGTCTTTAATAAAACCTCCATTACATACATTTATATATCATAAAAATAACGTGTATAGCTCTTTTAGTTTATAAAGTACTTTGAGCCTTAGATTTTTTGCTTTTCTTGGCATTGACTTCCTTATATGCATGGGAAGTCGCTTAGAAGGTAGCTATATGCCTAGTTCTTTTTGTATAAAATCTTATACCATACCTTTTGATTAAGCTATACTTTCCATTATGTGAACTGTTTACAATCTCTCATCTCCTTCATCTGTAATGTGATGGTATTATTTTTATTTACATTTTTAAATGCCACATTTTCCTATTAGCTCTTTAATAATTGTTCAGAGGCCCTATTCATTTTTGGCAACATGAAACAGATTAAGTTATTTGTCTGGGAAATTGTAAACTTCCAAATTGTGGACAACCTTAGCAATTTAGAAGATTGACAGGTGTGAGTTAGGTTAGAAGAGACTTTCCTTAAATTTCCTATTGGCAAGTGTGGAATTGGGCATTTGAATAGTAACTTTGGAAAACTACTGACTTTGAAATAGTTATTTGGAGAAAATGTAGAGAAGCCCCATTTTGTTCACTCTAATTGAAGGAATGACTCTCCTTGCTTATCATGTGAAGACACTCAATTCTCTTAAGAATTTTTGGTGTTTCATTGTTGGGTAAGTAATTTGGTTTACTTCCTTGCTCTCATACTCTCAGTAGTCTCTGGTATGTTAGGGACCACTGAATGAAATGATGGGACTTGGGGTCAGGTGGGAAAATAATTTAAATCATAGTACTTTTAAATTTTAAAAATGACTTGCATTTTATTTGTTTTCTATTAAAAGTTAGGCCATGTATTAAAATTATTTACAAATTAAGTAAATCATATTATTTAATTAATTAGCACAGTAAGGTGCACAGTTATATGCAGATTATTCATGTTAGTGTTTCTCTAACAAAAGGGATGCTTATCTTAAAAGTGAAATCCAAATCTTTTCCTAATCAATTACCTTAATTATAGAGGAAGTCTGCTGTTTTGTGGGGGTGTTTTTAGTTTTTTTGGATTTTTTTTTTTTTTTTTTTGGTCTAGCCAGGTAGGTAAGTTGTAATTTTAAGCAGTTTGGTTTGCTAAGCATGATTAAGACACCATTCCCTTTGAGGTTTACCCTTTTGCTTCTAAGGTACAACTGTTTATCATCTTGGGTCAAAGGTTATAAAAAGTAGTCATCAATTAAGGCTTTATTGGTTGTAATTGGTAGTGCTAGGAAAGGAGCCAGCCAAACTGAATCTGATAATAAAAGACTCTTTGTTAAAATATTTAATAAATTAACACTCTGCCTTGGAAGGGGGAAGCTAATTACAAAGGCCAAGATTGTTAATCATAATGTTTGCTTTCTTCAAAAGCACAGACTCAACTACTCCATAATCATTAGACATCGGATTTCTTTCTTTTTCTTTTTAAAAATCCTACAGACTCTGTCAGTCCCCGGAGGGGATGCTCTTCTATGGCTCATGCTTGGAATATAGCAGAAGGAGGAAATGCCAAGACAAACATAGGTTATAAGGGCCATCTTAAAAATAAACAGAACTCCGTTAGAGTGTCAGACTGCCTCTGTTTTCTTCAAAAAGGGTCAGAAGTTTACATAGATTAATTTCGTAGGCAAATTAAGTGATATCAAGAACTGGAGCATTTGGAAGTAATGATATTTTTAATGATAAATTATCTGCCAGAGCAGTTATTCTTTCTCCATATATAGTTTTTTTTTGAAGTTTTTTTTTGACAATGTTGTGGCTCTTGAATTTTAGACATTTTTCAAAGCCCTACTATACATGTGTGGAGCTATGACACATACCTCTATGACTCTTGAATGACCTTGCCATGGGAACTCTGTGAATGGGCTTTTACATCTGGGAATCGAATGTTTCTATATTTAAGCAATAAGGGGCATCTTGGGTTTTTTCCTTACACATGTTTCTGTAGTCTGATGTTCAGGGCAGTTCTAATGAAAGCAAATCCTGCCTTGGGCCTGCTGTGCAAATTAGCCATATGGTGAAGTGTAATATCCCGCTGAACATCATTATGGGACTCTATGAAAAGTACTCCCCTTTTCACATGGAAGCAAATTAAAATGGCCCTTTCGGATTTTTTTTTGTTTTTTGTTTTTTTTTAACTCCGAATAAACCTGTCTTCACTTGGATGCCGTGACAGTTAAAAGGGCGTTCCAGCTGCAGTCAGGGTGGTGAAATTATAGGCTTTGCCCAAGACCTAATGGAATATTGCTTCCTGTAGGCAAAGCCGGAAGAACAATGATGTGTGCTTCCCTTCCTCCATTCCCCTCCCTTGTTCTTTCTGTGGTTGTCCATAGCTCCTTCTCAATCCAAGGATTAATTTTCTGTTGTTGCGATGGATGAGAAGGACTCGGTCCACTCTCCAATAGACCCCGTACCAATGTCTTCCAGGAAAGACCCACTAGATGAAGAGCCGTTTAGCCAAACAAGGGCACAGTGAATATTTAATAAAGAAGATACAAGGTGTGTCTCTCTTTGCCTGCTGTGTAGACATATTGCCCATATGAAGAATTAGTGTCCCAATGTAAATATTTTTTTCTCTGCAATGCTAGGAATGTAGATGCCACTATGTTTAGTAGCATGGGGCTCATTAATGGTTTGAAATGTTCCAGGTGTCTTTGTATATGATGTACATTGTTACCTTTCATGAAGAAAAAGATGTCCATAGATAGGTCTTTCATCTAGCATCTCTTTTCCCCCTAAGACTGAGATCATGTGATCCTGCCTTATTTGATTACTGGTGCACATTTGTAACCTATAGCAGCTAAAATTTGGCCTTGAGCTTTGTTAGTAGTAAATTTTAACCACTTTTACAGACAGAAACAAAACAAAACCCTCACTCATTTGCCCTCATTGAGTGGCAATATTATTTGTGTTTCTTATGTTTACATCCAGACAAGTGTCTGGACACATGGAGAAGTATTCCAGGTTGTCACTTGTGTTTTTATTTTCATTTTTAAATCTTTATTCAAAGCCATGTTAGTTCCAGCATTTGTATGTTGACAATTTACAGCTTGTGTTTGAAGAAAAGGAGTGGGAGCAGTGTTATGGAGTAAAAGTAGATCATGCTAAATTATGATGTTGGAGAAAATATTTTTGCATGCAAAGTTCATTGCAAAGAGTATATACAATATGATCCTATTTTATGCATATATATGTATAAATGCATATAAGTATATGTGAAATATCTATCCATTTAGAATAGGAAAAACTCTGTAAGGGAGTATACCAAAAAGTAAGCAGTAGTTATCTCCGAATTATGGGATTATGAATGGCTTTTGTCTGTTTTCCCAATATGTGTTGTCTAATTTTCTACAAGTCACATATTTTAATTTCATAATTAATAATAACTTAAAAAGAGATAAACAATGTAGAAAACACAGCTATAAGCAAAAGGTTAAGAAAAAAGAACTATTTCCAGCATCGTCTGAGGAGAAGTGTGTTATTTCCCGGTAACTGGATTAATTTAGTGCTAGGAATTAGTGATTAGACTGTGGAATAGCAATGGCTTTTAAAGAATTTGAGCATTAGTGCCCTTCCCCAAGTATAACATAAGGCATGATATAATATTAAACATCTAAATTAAATATAAATTTAGTAAGTAAAGTACCCAGTGAATTGAATAGATGTTAACAGAGCTTGGAGAGTATTTCTTTTTCTTGCTTTGGCATTAAGTAAAAATAGAATATTTGCTATAATCATTTGGCTGTTCTTATATAGCTTTTCTATAACCAAATGATAAAAAATTTGTTGTGGGGATTTCTTTATAATAATACAGAATTTAGTATTTGGTTAAATTTCAGAGGGCATGTACATAATTAACATAGAAAATGTTAAGGATTCTAATTCTTCCTTTCTTAACTTAAAAAAATTAGGTTATTAAGTATGAAATGTTTGATTGCCTTGAGTACTAAATTTGACAGTTGATATCTCTGACATTCCACTTTGACTTCTTTTTTTTTCTAATTTTTTTTTTTAATTTCAATGTATTATGGGGGTACAAATATTTAGGTTACATATAGAACTTCAAGTGTGTCCATTCCCCAGACAGTGTGCACTGCACCCAGTGGGTGTAGATATACCCATCCCCTCCTCCCCCCTCCTACCTGCTCGACACCCGATGCGTATTACTACTGTATGTGCACTTAAGTGTTGGTCAGTTAAGTCAGTTAATGCCAATTTGATGGTGAGTACATGTGGTGCTTGTTTTTCCATTCTTGTGATACTTCACTTAGTAGAATGGGCTTCACCTCTATCCAGGATAATACAAGAGGTGCTAGCACTTCTTGTTTTATTTTTATTATGAAGATACATCCTCAGTCTTTCAAGCACATGTTTTGGCTTGTGATTATCCTTCAGTTTTTTTAAGAGCAATTTTTGTGAAACTATGGAAAAGTCAAAAATTCATGTTATTTTTGATTATGAGTTCCACTGTGGAACCAATGCAGTGCAGACAGCTTGAAATATCAGTGAAGTGTTTGGGATGGATGTGGCTAATCAATGCACAGTATGTTGATGGTTTGAAAAGTTCCATTCTGGTGATTTTAATCTTGAAAATTAACCACATGGGTGACCTGAAACCAAGGTGGATAATGATGAGCCAAAAGCTGTGGTGGAAGCAAATCCATCTCAACCTACGTGTGAATTAGCAGCAAGGTTTGATGCTACTATTCCAGGGATATTGGACCATTTGAAATAAATCAGTGAGGTAAAGAAGCTGGATAGATGGGTTCCACATGAATTAAACAAGCATCAGAGGAGAGAAATTATCTCAAAGCTTGCCTTTCTTTGCTGTCATTGACATAAAGGCGAACCAGTTCTACACCATATTGTTCCATGATGAAAAATGGATTCTTTTTGACAGCCACAAGCATTTGGCACAATGGCTGGATAAAGATGAATTGCCGAGAGGCAATCCAAAATGGCATATTCATCAAAAAAAGTTGATGGTGTCTTTTTGGTGGTTCAGTGCTGGTACCATCCACTACAGCTTCATGAAACCTGGTCAATCCATTACAGTGGATGTCTACTGCAACCAACTGGATGAAATCATGAGGATGCTTGTGATTAAGCAGCCAAGACTGGTCAATAGAGACAGGCCAATCCTTTTGCAAGACAATGCTCAACCACATGTTGCACAAAAAACGCTGCTCCAACTATGGAAGCTGGACTTGGAAACTCTGTCATCCACTGTATTCACCACACCTTGATTCAACTGACTACCACTTCTTCCAGGTTTTGGACCACTTCTTGCAAGGAAAAATATTCAATTCTCAACAAGCTGTGGAAAACACCTTTCGTGATTTCATTGCAACTTGCTCTCCTGCTTCTTCGCTGCTGGCATACACTACCGTTAAGATGACAAAACTGTGTTGATAGCTTAGGTACATACTTTGATTAATTGTACTGCTTCTTGTTTGAGATATAATCTACAGTTTTGATTAGAAATTGGATATTTCATATTTAACGACCTAATACTTTAGATGCATAAAAATTTGAAAACTTACACCATTAACAAATAAGGCTGATAATTAACATTTTGTCTGAATTTGAGTAAAATTTTCTGTAACTGTTGGGCTGATTGAATGGATTGAGAGATTTAGTTGTTGAGTTCTGTTTTGCTGCTATAAACAAAGCAAACCTTAAAAGTCAGAAGACACTTTATCCTCTTCCCATTGTATACCTTCTGGCTTGAAAATACAATCCTGAATTCATGAATACATTAGTGAGTGTCTTAGTCCATTTGTGCTGCTATAATAAAATACCAAAGACTAGGTAATTTATAAATAATAGAAATTTATTTCTCATGATTTTGGAGGCTGGGAAGTCCAAGATCAAGGTGATAATAGGTTTGGTTGTCTGGTGAAGGTTGCTCTCTGCTTCTAAGGCAGCACCTTGTTGCTGCATCTTCCGGAGGGGAGGAATGGAAGGGAAAAATGCTGTGTTCTCACATTGCAGAAGAGATGGGAGGAGGTGAACTCACTTCCTTAAGTTATTTTATAAGGGCCCCAATCCCATCCATGAGTGCCCCACCCTCATCACTTAATCACCTCTTAAAGGCCCCACCTCATTGCTATATTGGTGATTAAGTTTTAACATATAAATTTTGGGGAAGATCATAGCAGTCAGCAACTGCTGTGGTACATGGATTTTTCTATTTTACAGCTGACAGAGTGGGAGGTAAGGGGGATAGGGGGACAGGGGGATTGTTGGTGACAGCACAGTTCATCCTTTGCTAGAGAATACTCAAAATAATAGTGCCACACAAGAACACAGATAGGAAGACCCTATATTACTCTGGTTTTCATTCACTTTAAGAAGTTCACTTTTTTAAACTCTGGGAAATGTTTGGTAGGAAAATGTTTGCCCATATTTCATATGAAGTTAGTAGGCCAGTTGCTTGCTAGACACTGGAGTCAATTTGTAGATTGCCTTTGGCACAGCCTTGGACCTGGGCACATCAAACTGCTATGAGTTGTTGCTTCAATAAGGATATTAGATCTATAGCTAGATTAATGGTGAATGGGCAAAAGGCAAACCACAAAACAAGTCTGAAAGAAAGTGCTGGTCCGGAAAGAGCTCTTCTCATTCAAAATAGAGCAATTGGGAAAACAAAACAATATAAAACAACATGAGATCTGAGAAAACTTACCAAATAGAAAAGGTCAGGGAACAGCATCTTAAAAATCCAGAGGAAACATGATCCTAAAAATGATTTTCTACAGGAACCAAAAGGAAATTCTAGAAAATTATTTGGTATAAAGAAGCCATTACCCCTATGAAACAGGGACAAAATACTGTAAGAGAATAAATGGAGATAGAAAAATACCAGGAGGTGATGGACAGGAATAGTGACAAGAAAATGGTTAATGCAATAGGAGATAAAGTTTAAATATAATAATGAAGCTGTACAAGAAATCATGGATTGATATTTTATTCATACTTTTAATTTATTCAAAATTGAATGCCTGTTAAATGTCCAGCACTGTTGTAGGGGCTGGGAACGCAACAATAAATACGATAAACTAGAAACATGTTCTCATGGAGTTTGCATCCTAATGAGAGAAGACAGACAATAAACAAATTACATAATATCAGATGGAGATATGTACTATGCAAAAAATTAAAACAGGGTTATTTATTAGACAAGACTTTCCATTTTAAGTTGAGTAATACAAAAGACTTTTCTAAGTAAGTGACATTCAAAGTTATATTTGAATTATAAGAAAGAGCCATACTGTTCCTAATTGTCCCCTTGTGTTTTTGTGCTAGGTTCTTTTGTACTTTCATTCTATCAGTATTTCTTAGATTATCTCCTTTTATGCTAGGGCTTTGATTACGATCTCTCTGCCAATGATTCTGAAATCCATTTTCCTTAGCCTAGCCATCTGTCTTGAGCCTTACACCCAGCTATGCCAGCTCTCAAACACTTGGCACTTGTAAGTTGTCAATTAAATGTAACCAATGCAAAAGTCATCATCATCAATCTTCTCAAATACAGTCAACTCTCATTATTCATGGTATTAACATGTTATGTTAACAGTTATGTATTAATAGTTATGTTCTATAAAGTCACTGCAAACACTGAATTAGTGATTACTGAACCATTGCTCCTAGGGGAAATTCAGGGTTAGTTCCTGTGAGCTTCTGGTCACATTTTCGTCAACCAGTCAGTGCATAACTTTGAGTTATGAGTGTTTCTGTTTAAATATACTTCATTTAATATATATTATTGATTCATTAATGTTGAATTCACACTATACTCATGCCTGAAAGAAGCTTATCTAATACATGTGTTTTCTCTGTAAAGCACATCACAGACTTGTTGGGTTTAGGAACACTAGATAGCATGTCAGTACTATGATTGGAGGCCATTTTAAACAGCAAAAACACCAACAAAAAGCACAAAAATGCAAAAAACGTGGCACTGGATAGACTGTGAAAATGATACTTGTTTACAGTAGAAAACTAACAAAAGGCAGAAAATTGCCTTATTTAACCTTAGCTGGGAATATGTGCATTGGGCAACTCAAATTTTTTGCTATGCACATGTCTATGCATGACCATGAGAAAGCTATGAGTATTGATCTTAGGGTTATATGTAAATTTTAGCAAGTAGGCAAATTTGTAAATAAGACTCTGTGAATAATGAAGATTGTGTATTCCTTCTACATATGTTTTCTCTCTCATTAAATGATACCACTGTCAAACCAGTTATCCAGTTTAGAAACCTTGTATCAGTGTTCTTTTCTTCCTATTCGTTATCACCCATATCTAATTAGTTACCAGCTTGCACCTCCTAAATATATCTCAGATTCTGACTGATCGTTTTGAATAGAAGTTTTTCTTTCGTTCTTTTATTCTCTACAATACAGCTTCCAAAATGTCTAAAACTCTTATGGTCATTAGAGTCCAAATATCTTAACGTAATTTATGAAGCATTCCAGCCTCATCTCTTATCAGCCCTATTCCTTATACCTGAAGTTTCACCTATGGAGAATTTCTTTCAAAATCTTGGGATATGTGATGCCTTTTTAAAATTTGAACCTCTTTGTTTCTATTAGGCACATTTTTTCCCTTTCTCTTTACCTGGCTTACTCCTCTCATTCTTCAATTGGGAGTATCCATGTCATTTTTTTCTGAGAAGCTTTCTCTGACACTTCCCCACCCACTACACACACACACTCGAACATACATATCACTCCTAACCATAGGATTGTTTAGTTCATTTGAATATAATTGCTTGTTTAATTACCAGTCATCCACCCTTGAGTATAAATTCAGTGAAGACAGGGACCATTCTCAGTGCCGATCACATGGTAAGCACTTAGTATATGTTAAGTGACTTGTTTTTCTGTGAGATTGTGTGCATTAATTATCATGAAACTTTTGGAGTGTTATGATACTAATAACATAAAGTAGGAAAAAAACCTTTTCACTTCCCGGCTTATTGTTTTATATCTATTTGCATGTGTCTTCAACAGCTTTTTTTTTTTAATGTTAGTGGTTGAAAGAGCTTGAAGTTGAAGTGAAACTTCTGTAGTTCATCTAGTGGCCTATTTGTGAATAGACAGGTACTTCACCAGTTACTCAATTGGACTGGTCAAACATCTACTTCTCAAATTCCACCTTTAAGCACTGAGTTGACAAAATTGGCAGAGGGAATAGAATAACTAAAGGTGAATTTATTTAATAGGCGCTAAGGAAAATTCAACTTGTTTTTGTAAATGGAAAGCCAGATCTATTAGATAAATTGGTCTTTTCTTTTGTTCTTACTCTACTGAAGGAATATTTGAAAGGCAAAACTGTATCCAGTTTAGAATTAAGTAGAGGTTCATGATTTGATTTTTATATAGAATTTCATCTTATATATTTTCTATCATTTACAACAAAAAATTAGTGTATTATGGTCTAATTAGAGACAAGGCTTTCCCTAAATTTTTAAGTAAGTGTTTCTTGGCTCCAAAGCATGTTGAATATGTAATGTCACACTAGAATAATAAAGGTCCTTTAGGGCTGTTAACCTTAAAACGAAAAGCCCTTCAGTGTGTACAGAATGTAATTAACATTTAATAATACCACTATGCTCTGAAATGCTGACAAGTTGGGAATAGCTTTAACAAACTAGCAGTTTCCACTTCTTATTTCTTAAATGGAATCATTTGCTTCCTCATTAACTCATGAACTATGAAAGCCTTGAAATAGCTGTCCTAATGTTTGATTTCATTTTATAAGCAGAAAAACTCAGGTGTGTACAGTCATAATCACTTTAGAATTTTAAAACCTTTGTTTTCAAGCTACACTGGGGTTTAACAAACCATGACCCATGGGCCAAATCTAGCCTGCTGCCCCGTTTTTGTATGGCCTGTGAACTAAAAATGGTTTATTACATTTAAAATCAAAAGAAGAATATTTCATGACAGGTGAAAATTATATGAAATTCTGATTTCAGTTTCCACAAATAAGATTTTACTGGAACACAGCCACACTCATTAATTTATGTCTTGTCTATGAATGCTTTTGCATGACCACAGCAGAGTTGAGTAGTTGCCCACCAAGCCTAATGTATTTATTATCCTGCCCTTTACAGAAAATGTTTGCTAACTGTTGAGCTATACTACTGTGTTTAGATGATTTAGTACCTTAAGTCAGCTTTCCCAATTTAGGGTCAATTTAGGAATCTAACAAAGAAATTATGATGAATAACGTTTTTCAAATTTTCTGGATGGGAAAGGAAACTGAACTAGGTATTGCTTGAAGTTCATAGTTTTTCAGATGGCCAGGGCTTTCACTTTAATCATTGATTGTATCTTATTAATTTTTATTTGTTTATTTATTTGTTTTTAGCTTAAAACAACAGAAATTCACTATCTCTCACAGTTCTGGAGGCCAGAAGTCCAGAATCAAGGTGCTGACAGGGCCCTGCTCTCTCTTCTAGCTTCTGGTGGTTTCTCCGTAATCCTTGATTTGCAGCTGTATAACTTGAATCTCTGTCTCCTTTGTGTGTGGCTGTCTTCCTTCTGTGTGTCTGTTTCTTCACCTGGTGTTCTCTGTGTGTGTGTATGTGTCTGTTTTTTTTGTTTGTTTTTGTTGTTCTTTTTGTTTTTAGAGATAGGATTTTGCTGTGTTGCCCAGGCTGGAGTGCAGTGGCCTGATCATAGCTCAGTGAAACCTCAAACTCCTGGCTCAAGCAATATTCCTACCTCAGCCTTTTGAGTAGCTAGGACTATAGGCATGTGCCACCACACCTAGCTAATTTTTAAAATTTTTTTTATTTGTAGAGACAGGGTCTTGCTATGTTGCCCAGGCTGGTCTCAAACTCCTGGGCTCAAGCAATCCTCCTGCCTCAGCCTCCAAAAGTTCTGGGATTATAGGCATGAGCCACTGTGCCCAACCTCTTATTTATTTATTTATTTATTTTTTATTTTTTTATTTCAGCATATTATGGGGGTACAGATGTTTAGGTTACGTATGTTGCCCTTACCCCCCCTTGCCCCCCGAGTCCGAGTTTCAAGCATGTCCATCTCTCGGATGGTGTGCATTGCACTCTTTGTGTATGCATATACCCTTCCCCTCCTCCCCCTCCTCCTTCCCCCCTCCCCCCTGCCCAACGTCCAATAGATGTTATTCTTATATGTGCACTTGTGTATTGATCAGTTAATACCAATTTGATGGTGAGTACATGTGGTGCTTGTTTTTCCATTCTTGGGATACTTCACTTAGTAGACTGTGTTCCAGCTCTATCCAGGAGTATGCAAGAGGTGCTATATCACCATCGTTTCTTAAAGCTGAATAGTACTCCATGGTATTACATATACCACATTTTATTAATCCACTCATGTATTGATGGACACTTGGGTTGTTTCCACATCTTTGCAATTGTGAATTGTGCTGCTATAAACATTCGGGTGCAGGTGTCTTTCTCATAGAGTATCATTTGATCTTTTGGGTAGATGCCCAGTAATGGGATTGCTGGATTGAATGGTACTTCTAATTGTATCTCTTTAAGGTATCTCCATATTGCTTTCCACAGAGGTTGCACTAGTTTGCAGT
>RJWJ010025957.1:0-23383 GCA_004363605.1 Indri indri
GGAGTTCGAGACCAGCCTGAGCAAGAGCGAGACCCTGTCTCTACCAAAAATAGAAAGAAATTAATTGGACAGCTAAAAATATATATAGAAAAAATTAGCTGGGCATGGTGGCACATGCCTGTAGTCCCAGCTACTCGGGAGGCTGAGACAGTAGGATTGCTTGAGCCCAGGAGTTTGAGGTTGCTGTGAGCTAGGCTGATGCCATGGCACTCGCCCCAGGCGAGAGTGAGACTCTGTCTCCAAAAAAAAAAAAAAGAACTTTACTGTATGTATGTTATACCTCATAAATGTTTTTGAAAGGAGAAAAGGATGGAAGAGTAGAGATGTAGGTATTTGATTATAAGAAATATATATGGTAAGTAATGAGATATTTTTTAGGTAGGAAAGTAACTTAAGATTTGTGTTTGATAAAGAAAAACTCTTCTGGGAGGTTATCATGCGGACAAAAGACCAGTGAGGAGACTACAGTAGCCCAGATGAAAAATAAGGGCCTGAGCTAGAGCACAATCAGTGGGGAGGGGATGGATTTCAGACAATATTAAAAAGATGGAATCTATCAGACCTGGTGGTTAATTAAATACAGAAGGATTAAGGAGCGCAAACAGCTTAGAATGACTCAAATTACTGGGCAACTTTGTGAACTGTGGTACTGTTAACCAGTACAGGAGAAAAAAAGAACAGCACTAGATCCAGTCTGAGTGGTTTTTAGAGATGCTAAATTTGAGATCCTTTGGGGATTTCTAGGTAGAAATGTGCAGAAGGCAGGTGGGCATTGCTCTTTTCTGCTTCTCCTATTTCTGACTTGCTTTTTTTCCAGTTTGTTTTGTTGCTGTTTACTTCTGCCCGTCTAATTAGATGTGATCTCTCCAGGCACTTCCCCTACCACCACCATCTTACTCTCATTTATATGAGTACCAGGTTTTAATATCCTCCTACTCTGAGGTCCTACAGGTATCTCAAACTCAACTTACTAAAAACCAAAAGCAGGGACAACCGGATATCCACATGAGAAAGAATGAAATAGACCCCCACCAGATACCATATATAAAAATTAACTCAAAATGGATCAAAGACCTGAATGTAAGAGCCAAGACCATAAAACTCATTTTTTTTTGAGTCAGAGTCTCCCTCTGTCGCCCTGGGTAGAGTGCAGTGGGGTCGTCATAGCTCACAGCAACCTCAAACTCCTGGGCTTAAGCAATCCTCCTGCCTCAGCCTCCTGAGTAGCTGGGACTACGGTGTATACCACAATGCCCAGCTAATTTTTTATATTTTTAGTAGAGACAGGGTCTCACTCTTGTTCAGGCTGATATCGAATGCCTGAGCTCAAGCAATCCTCCCACCTTGGCCTCCCAGAGTGCTAGGATTACAGGCATGAGCCACCAGGTCCAGCCCATGAAACTCTTAGAAGAAAACATAGGTACAAACCTTTGTGACCTTGGATTAGGCAATGGTTTCTTAAATGTGACATCAAAAGCATGAGCAATGGAAAAATAGGTAAATTAGACTTTATCGAAATTAAAAACTTTTGTGCTTCAAAGAACACCAGTAAGAAAGTGAAAAGACAACCCACAGAATGGGAGAAAATATTTGCAAATCATACATCTGACGAGGAACTTAAAGCTCTTACAACTCAATGTTGCAGGCACTTTGGAAATTGGTATTTCATCAAAAGGTTAAACAAAGAGTTACACCACATGACCCAGCAATTCCATCCCTGGATATATACCCAAAAGAATTAAAAACATATGTCGACACAAAAACTTATACACAAATGTTCATAGCAGCATCACTCACAACAGCCAAAAAGTAGAAACAAGCCAAATGTCCATCAACTGACAAACGGATAAACATATGTAGTATTATCCATACAATGGAATATTTTTCCACTATAAAAAAGAATGAAGTACTCACATATGCTACCACATGGATGAACCTTGAGGCCACATATTGCATGATTCCATTTACATTAATGTCCAGAATAGGCAAATCCATACAGACAGAAAGTAGATTAGTGGTTGCCTGGGGGCAGGGAGGGCAATGGGGAGTGACTATTGATGGGTGAGTACAGAGTTTCTTTTGGGGTAATGGCAATGTTCTGCAATTAAACAGCAGTAATGGTTGAACAATCTTGTGAACATACTAAAACCCACTAAACTGTACACTTTGTAAGGGTGAAATTATGTTACATGAATTATATCTCAATTTAAAAACATTGACTACAGGCTGGGTGTGGTATCTCATGCCTGTAATCCCACACTTTGGGAGGCTGAGGCAGGAAGATTGCTTGAGCCTAGGAGTTCCAGGTTACAGTGAGTGATGATCACACCACTATACTCCAGCCTGGGCAACAGAGTGAGACCCTGTCAATCAATACATTAACCCTAACAAAAGCAAGAATCTCATTATTCATAAAAAGATTATTATGCATTATTAGGATGATTAAATACCAAAAAATATTATCAAGAAGTGTTATAGCTTTTTCTGCCATCTTGGAGCCTGTAGAGGTCTGCTGGGAACAGGACTTCTAAAAGGCAAATCAGTCTGGAAGGCTGCAGTCCAAGGTCATCTTTGCTGGCTGTAAGTGGGGTCTCCGGAAACAAAGAGAGCACACAGCTCTCCTTAAAATTGAAGGTGTTTACGCCCAAGATGAAACTGAATTCTATTTGGGCAAGAGATGTGCTTACGTATACAAAGCAAAGAACAATGCAGTGACTCCTGGTGGCAAACCGAACAAAACCAGAGTAATCTGGGGAAAGATAACTCAGGCCCATGGAAACAGTGGCATGCTTTGTGCCAAATTGTGAAGGAACTTTCCTGCTAAGGCTGTTGGACACAGAATCCGTGTGATGCTATGTGAATGAAACGTAAACAAATAAAAGTGGGCAAGAGGCCAGATGCAGTGGCTCACGCGTGTAATCCTAGCACTCTGGGAGGCCGAAGAGGGAGGACTACTTGAGTTCAGGAGTTTGAGACCAGCCTGAGCAAGAGCAAGACCCCATCTCTGCTAAAAATAGAAAAATTAGCCAGGCTTCGTGGTATGCGCCTGTAGTCCCAGCTACTCAGGAGGCTGAAGCAGGAGGATCACTTGAGCCCAGGAGTTTGAGGTTGTAATGAGCTATGATGATGTACTCTACCCAGGGTGACAGAGTAAGACTCTGTCTCAAAAAAAAAAAAAAGTGGGCAAGAGATATGCTTATGGGCAGAATCTTTCTTCTCTACCCCTGGGCAGTGGTCCTTAAGAAGTCATGCAAACTAGCCTAGGGTTCAAGAGTTAGGGTGCCACTCCTGCCTCTGAGTCACCGTATAACATTGGAATAGTTACCTCCATTCTCTGTAGACCTCAGCTTTCTCCCTGAGAGAGCTTCAGGAACTCAAAGTTCCTTCCAAGCCAGATATTCCATTAATTCCATGAATAATAAAATCATCATATTCAGAAAAAAAAAGAAATGTTATAGAAGCTGGGTGTGGTGGTGCACGTCTGTAGTCCCAGCTACTAGGGAGACTGAGGAGGGGAATTCCTTGAGGTGAGGAGTTCAAGGGTGTAGTGTGTGATGATTGCACCTGTGAATAGCCACTGCACTCCAGCCTGGGCAACAGGGCAAGACCCCTGTCTCAAAAAAAAGCTATAGAATCTTTGTTTCTGAATAACTTTAAAAATATGGGCTGGACTAAATGATTTCTTAGACTATACTATTATGTCCATTACAAACCCCGTATCAGGGGGGTACAGAGCCTCACCCCTGTAATCATAGCACTTTGGGAGGCTGAGGTGGGAAGAGCACTTGAGCCGAGGAGTTTGAGGTTGCAGTGAGCTATGATGACACCACTGTAATCTAAGCATCTACCCTGGGCAACAGAGCAAGAGCCGGTCTTAAAAAAAAAAAAAAAAAACCAAAATCCAAAACCCATATCAAAAAGTATCAAAGTAGCTTCCTTCTTAAGCATATTTATGAATATACATAGTATTCTCTTCCCTTATAATCCTTAAGATACTAAACAGATGATGCTACAAGTATAGGGAGTGGGGAATCACCAGACATATTCTAAATTAAATTTTCTACTATTTTTGAAACATGATGCCTAAGTTGAAAATGAGATCTGCAGTGTGATATAGGATTCAGAAGACCTTGTTTACAGTCCTAGTTCCACTAATGACTTGTAATGTGATTGTAGGCAACCTCTTAACCTCTGTTTCTCCATCTGAAAAGTGGGGATATCTTTCTCAGAAGCAGGTTAGAGGCAAAAAAATAAATTAATTAAATAAACGAAAAGTGAAGATAACAATATCTTCCCTGCTTAACATAGTATCTTTCTCTGCCCACTTTAAGGCTTTTTTTTTTTAAAGAGATGGGATCTCACTATGTTGTCCAGGCCGGACTGAAGTGGCTATTCACAGGTGTGCTCTCACTACTGATCAGCATAGGAGTTTGACCTGCTCCAACCTGGGCAGGTTCACCTTGCCTTAGGCATCCTCATTGTCCCTGGCTCCCAGGAGGTCATCATATTGATACTGAACTTAGTGTGGACACCCAATCAGCATGGCACAGTATAGCCCAGAACTCCTGGACTCAAGTGATCCTCCTATCTCAGCCTCCTGAGTAGCTGGGACTACAGGCATATGCCACCATGCCCAGCCCACTATATGTTTTTTAAAGATGTCTATGATGAGTAAAAAATCTTTGTGATAAAAACCTCTACTTCTTTATGAGGGAATAGGAGGTAAACAAACCAAACCTTACTCTTCTGTGAAGCTGGGGAAGGCATAAAGACAGCATGGGATAAAGAGGCAGGTGGGTTAGGGCTAATCATTGTGATAGCACATTAGTACCACATGTAATTCATAATCCTGGCTTACTTAAAGAGCCCAGGGACAAAAATACACTTAACCCTTTCTCCTGTGATTTTAACGGAAATGGGAATGAGACAGCCTATATAGCTGGCTCCTCCTAAACTTGGAAAAACTGTCAATGGCTGTACTAATGTTCTTAGAACAGAAATATCTGACTAAAATTTACAGGCACTTCATTAAATTCTTAAATTTGTAGCAATATATATATATATATTTTTTTGAGAGACCGGGTTTTGCTCTGTCACCCAGGCTGGAGTGCAGTGGCACAATCATAGCTCATTGCAGCAGCAAACTCCTGGGCTCAAGCGAGCGTCCCACATCAGCCTCCCAGTAGCTGGGACTACAGGTGTGCAGCACCATGCCAGGCTAATTTTTTTATTTTTTGTAGAGACAAGGTCTTGCTACATTGTCCAGGCTGATCTTGAACTCCTGATCCTCCTGCCTCGACCTCCCAAAGTGCTGGGATTATAGGTGTGAGCCACTGCACCCAGTCAGCAATCTCATCTTAAATAAATATACTGTGGTGACCTTGAAAGAATATGCTTATCTTTCTACCCCATAAATAACTATAATAAATTGGCAGTGAAATTAAAAGTATATTTAATTTAGTAAGCATATTTACCAATTCTTTTAGTTAGTGACGGTGTTTTTTCAGCAGTTGTTACCTATAATAGAAATATGAATTGTAAGTTAGAATTCTTTTTGGTAGAAGGCAATTACCTCAATTTGAAAAGTTACATTAATCATAAATTTGAAATAAACTGGCTTTATTCCAATTCAATATATGAATATTCACAAGAGGCACAGCCTGATGGAGCTAGAAGTTGTTAAAAGATCATCTAATCCAGTCCCTTCACTTTACGGACAAGAAACTGAGGCCCAGGGAGATTGAATGACTTGATGGTAGAGCCATCATGGTAACTCCAGTCTCCCATGCTAGTCCAGGGTTCTTTCCACATATTACTGATGACTTGGCCACCCCAGTTCATCCTATCAATTTAGATACATTTTTGAGATTTCAAATATTGGATGCAAAAAGTTTAAAACTATTTATGAGTACAACGTGCATTATACAAAAGTCTAAATTCAGAAGGCAAAGGGACTTCAGTATTTTAGTTCTTCAACATCATTTTTGCCTAGAGTGATATTTAAATCAGTTCATGCTGATCCCCTTTTCACAGATTTGCTTCAAGTTAAGAATAAGAAGCATTCTTCAAGCTCTCCCCTGCTAAAGCTCATCATGTATTATTAATTTATAATACTATACTGTGAATTTTACACAAAGAAATAATTGTAAAACAAATGACATAATATTTGAAAATATATATTATACAATATAGGACTTACCAGAGCCTCCTCAAGTGAATGAGTTAAATGAATATTGTTTATATATTCTTGTCCTTTCTCTTCTAACAGATATTTACACCTAAACAATTAAAAGAAGGTTCAACTTTAGTAGCTGATAAATTAGTAAAGTATAAGATATAATCTCCGTCATATTCATTTCATTAACTTGCTTTTTGGTATTTCTAAGGAGCAAAAGTAAAATGTTACCCAATTCCCTACCCAACTGTCATTTTAAGGTTAAAAAAAGTTCCTTTTGTTATGCTACTTATGCTGTTAGTAGAGCAAAAAATATCAACTTGAGAACTTTAAACTTTTAAACAAGAGTTATTAAATTAGCACCTTAACATTTTTTTAAAGTTTTAAATAATTAATCTTCTTAAAAGGTTTTATTTAGAGGATTAACCAATTGTACATTTAAAAGGAATTCTTTAGGCTTTTCAATCTTTCCCTTTAAAGCTGTGTAAGGCTAAGATTTCTTTTCAAATGATTTATCTCAAGTTTTAAGTTGTACTATTTCATAGGCCAGGAATTCACATCACTTACATACCTGTGTACTTTAAAATAAGGAGGCAAGATGGCAAAAAGACATTTAGGGCATATCATCATCCTAAGTAAGATGCCACTGGTATAAGAAGCATGATTATTTTATTATATACCATCTAAAACTGCTGCCAATTAAATTATGACCTACCACCAGATGTGTCCTATTTCAGTGATCTTAAAAATGTGAACAATTGTGTGTCTTAGTCAATGAGATACATTAGTATTTCCTAGGAGGTGTGATGGCTTCTTAAGGAATCTCCTTGGCAACATGAGCTCTCCTGTGCCTATCATGAAAGAGCCTACTTCCAACAACAAAAACGCATACATTTCCTAATTTGCGTTTAGAAATGGAATAATCTTATGTCATAGACATAACACATACACAGTGAATGTTTTGGTCACCAGAGAAGGCTGACATGGGTTTTTTTCCCTATAAAGTAGGTGACCTCATTTTTACAAACCTGGTACGAATTTCAAGCCATAGCAAAGGTAAAAAATAGTTGAGGTGAAAAGTAATTCAAGTCTTCCCACTGCATGCTGTTCACCTTGCCTGTTAATAAATGAACAATTAAATATCTTACCCTGGATACCACTTAGCATGTTGTTCCCAAGGGTCTTCACTGGGCTTCCAATCAGTTAGCCCTCCTCCACAGTGAAAGCACTTTACTTTATCACCTTCACCTAAGAAAACACACAAGATATATTTATTTGTGCAGTTAGAAGCTTACACAAAAATACCCATTTTCACACCCAAAAATTAAGCACATCTAAATTACATGAAAATCTCACAGCTTAAAGGACATTCAAGTTCACATCTAGTAACAGACATGATCTCTATCATTTGAGGAGGAAATACACACTAAATTCACTGATCTAATCTGAGGTATTTTACAGAAGACAAATAAAAATAAAATTGCCCAATTTTATGTTAAAAACTAAAATTGTTACTTTCTTTTTTATGTATGTCATTTGGGCCATCGATATTGCATTTTGTGTTTCAAACTGTGAAACTTTAAAACAAGTTATGTTCGAAGTGTTAATAACAATAAAGTTCCAGCATAAGGAAATTACAAGATAAGTTTCTCTAAGGTTTTAGCTGAACGAACCTTCAAGATTACTGTTGGATTCTATATAAATAAAATCTTTTGAAATAACCAATTTTTATAGGCACTATGCAATCTTAAAATAAATGGGTCAGATATATCATGGTATTATTTTTAAAAATAGCCCTGGAAGCCATCACACTAATGGCCCTTCCTGACATGTCTACAGCAGTCCATGTGAAAGGCGCTCATTTGAAACAATAAGTATAATACAGGGCAGTTTTCAAATATATGGTCTATGTACTAAAGGTAGATGTCAACTTTAATACAGTAGGACCCGAACTAAACTCTCTAGCTCTTTTTATAGGTTGTTGTAAGGCTTAGAGAAAACGCATGTTTTATATATATACAGAGAGAGAGAGAGAGAGAGAAAAGAGAGAGCGAGCGACAGAGGGGGGGAGAGAGAGAGAGAGAACGTGCGCGCGCACGCATATAGTAGGTGCTCAGTAAATGATAGCTAGTATTACTATTAGACCAATTCTTCTACCAGGGATATCTACCATCTACCAGGCATGTCATCCCTCTCCTAGAAACAATTACATAAAGATAAACATGACTCATGATATGGTAGTTTTTTCCACATAAATTCAGTAGTTACATTACAGATTCAACATGAGAGTTTACAGAGTAACAGTGATATAATCATGCCAGATTATATCTAAATATTTACCAGTTCAAGGGGCTAAAGGCATCTATTTACTTTTTAGGAGCCCTGGGATAGTTGAAAAGTTATTTATTGGTTTTATAATAAAGTTTACCTAAAGCATAAAATCCAGCTCTTGCAAGCTGCTCCTTGTTAACTGAGTATATCCACGTCCCAAAAGTAATGATCCGTGCTTCATAATCTGCCATGGATGGATTTCTTGGAAGATTTGTTGAATTTGGGAAATTCCTATCAGAACTCACAACATCAGATTCACTTCGAATATTAATGTTCCGGCCCAAAACAAAGAAGCAATTAGGAAAGTGTCGCCTGTGTTCTGACCAGGCACGATCGCAAGGTTCCCAATTTTTCAGTTTTCCACCACAACAAAAGCACTGCACTTGATCATCAATACCTGTGTAGTAAAGTCCAGCACTGGCTAACTCTCTTGGGGTTAAGTGGGCATAGTCTGGCCAATTCTGAAATGACTTTAATCTAGCTTCTTCACTACACATAGCAGGGTTCCTTGGGTAAATGGTGTCCGATATATCTACAACCTGTCCAGTTCTCAGAAGATAGTCTGCATGAGTTTCAGATGGCCTGTCTAAAGCAAAATGATTTCTGTTTCCCAGATAGTTTTCAACTTTGTACTGACCATTCTGGACACCAGGATTTGTAGGTTGCATGGCACTATTTTCAAAATAAAAGCCGTTGATAAATCTGCAATTTGGGGATACTTTCCTGTGTCTTCCAACTGCTGAGTCTCCATATTGCCATCTATCTACTGCTGCATGACAACTAAAGCACCGCACGGTATCTCCTTCACCAGTATAAAGAAACCCTGCTCGTGCCAGTGTTGATGCTGAAACAGGACTACTACTTGGAAAATTAGCAAAAGTTTTTAATCTATTAAACTCTTCTACAAATTCTTCATCCTTATTGATGTCTGCAGGTATACAAGTTTTAGATCCTTCAAAAGTGTTAAAGGTCATCTTCTCTTGAAAATAGGACTTGTCCACCTTTTCTAAAAAGAGAACATTACATTAGGAAATCCAAAATATGAAACACAAACAACATACTTTTGTTATTAGGAGCTAACAAACTATGCACTCATGACATAAAAATAATTACACAATTTCTAAGAAACATTCTAATTCTAAATACTAAAGTTTAACGTTACCACATGATTCAAGCCATAAAATAAAATCTAGAATTTTTTTCTTCTTTTGAGGAAAGTAATATTTAAATAGGTAGAACAAAACTATTAATATTTAAGTGCTTGTTTCACATAAATAGGGAAACTACGTGATGCAGAATATATTATAATTATTAAACATGTCAAATCATTAATTAGTAAAGATACGAAAGCATAAAATATGCAGATTATTAAAGTCTATGCATAATTGTTAGAATAGATCATTGTATATTCAAGCCATCAAAGTTCAGTCTTTACAAATTAAAAAAAGAATGTTCAGAATGTTAATGAATTCGTTTTTAATATTTTACTTTTTTGCTCATAAAATGGTAAGTTTTATTCACAATATTGGTTCCAATGTGTTAAGAACATCGCGTATTTCTGATTTTCATGTACAAGAGCCTATTTTTTGGCTGGAATTGGATCATTCCAGATATATATAATACTGCCCTCTAGAGGGTGGCTCAGGAAATGCTAAGTATTTGCAGACCTTACTGCGGAGTTAACGTTTGCCATCAACTTCGCTTGGTCAAGCAAGGAATAATCTGTTCAAATGGAAGAGAAGTACTGTTGCAACCTCATTAGAGCTGCCAAATTGCGGCTGTGTAATATGTAACCCAGATAAGATACTAAAAGGAACCAGTGGGTTATAAGGAAGGTAGCAGGATAATTTCTTCTCCAAACCTGGACACTTTTGAAAGTGAAAAATGACATAAATCAGGGTTGCCTCAGGCAAACCAGAACATGTGGTCACCCTAGTTATGAGACAAACCTGGTTCTCCAGTATGTCCCACGTTGCCTGATACTGTGCTCAGTATAAATTTGTCAAATACAAAATAAAAGAATGCTCACAATGACTCTATCTCTACCTCTTATGTGCATTAATTGACTTCTTGGGAAGAATCAGCCAGCTCTTCTGGCTTTACGTTGGCACAACATGTCTTAGAACAGCATCTATCTTGGAATGATATTTAACACAAGGCAAGCTGACAATGGACTTCAGTCTCGCAGTCTTACCTGGCCTTGTCAATTCACAGTGGTATTAACTTACATATACTTGAAGAATTGAGTTATATCTGCATCCAAGTTTTTGGAACACAGTCTCCATGACTTTTGATTATCATTTCCCAGATGTCTGACATTAGTTAGCTTCAAGGCCCTTTGTTGAATCAGCATAATAAACTGAATAACAAAAATCAAGACTCAAAGAACCCAAGGCTAGCTGATAGGCTAATGAGATACAATTTAATAGGGTAACCGTAAAGTCTTACATTCCGGTTTCTAAAAATCTGCTGCAAAACTAAAGGAAGATGGAGACTTGGTTTGGAAAGAAATCACGAGAAGGCAAACCTCCAGATTAAAACCCTAGGATTTTGGTTAATTACAAATTCATGATGAGCCAACTAACATGAGTGCTAAAAAACTTACAGCAACTTCAGGCTGCATCAGGGTCCAGATGTGCAACATCCGGAACCAATTCAGTTACATATTGAATATTATTTCCAGGATCCAATTCAGCTACATATTATTATTTTCAGTTCCAAATACATTTTAGAATGGACAGTAACAAAGTTTAAGGTCCTTAGAGAGCAATCAGGATGATGATAATGTATCATATGAGGAATAATTGAAAGAGCTGAGGATGTTTATCCCAAAGTGGGAAAAATTTGTGAGAGAAAGGGTAGAGAGGCTGGACTAGAATAACTACCTTAAGATAACTTAAAAGGCTATCATGTAGAAAAGGGATCCAAATTCTGTGTAGTTTGAGGGCAGAATTAAGGTAACTGAATATAATTAAACCAGTATATTTTTAACTCAACACAAGGATGAACTTTATAACAATCAATCAATAGCAATACAAAATGGATTGGGTTGCCTTGTAGATTGTGAGTTCCTGTTCCTCCCATCACTGGAGGGGATTTCAGCATGGACTAGGAGACTGATTAAACATTTACAAGTCTATAATTATCCTGAAGAATTAATGATCAATATAATCCAAAACACATGAAAATTATCTTCTCTGAGGTGGTAAGTTTTATTTCTCAGGTCAATCAAAATAGAAGTGTAAAAATCAAAGATACATTCTCATTTCACAGTGGTGATTATTTTGTGTGGTTCAAGTAGTTACCCCATTTCAGATTATATTAGATAAAACCCCATCATTCAACATGAGCAGAACAATCTCTATTTAAAGCTTTCAAGTGGAGACCTCATCTTTCCAGAGGTTATTTCCATGCTAATAGTTCAGATTTCACTGTTTTGAACAGCAGATATCTATTCAGAAGCACTCAACTGAACACTACATATACATTATCAGAGTGTCAGCTTTTGGAGAAGGGTGGGAAAACAGAATTACCAGATAGGTTAAGAGTGAAAGGGAGAAAGATCACTGGCAAAAGACAGACATCCTGGGGTTGAAGGAAGGCACCAAAAGAAAGGGATGGTGGAAGGTAAAAAAATTAGTTCTAAGTGAAATGAACATGGAGAAATGATCTTGTAGAAAATAAGTATATATGGAGCACAGGAATTGTGAATATAGAAGAAAATAGGGTATGAATATTGGGGAAGGGTGATAAAAAGGCTTTGGATATGAAACGGTCTGCGTGCAATAAAGTATGCTGAGATAATTTAAGGCTTCTCTGTGAAAGCGAATTCAGGCTTTGTACTGGGTAAGCAGAAAGGCAGGAAGGCACAGAAAGAGAAGGATGTAAAGAAAGCTTTGGCATAAGGGGCCAAGCGGTCAGGAATCTTGTTGGGGAAAATAGCACTAGGAAGCTAACAATGGCACAAAAAGGACCAGCAAGGAATGGCGCATGTTTGTTTATATGAGGGGTTTGGAAAATTTTAAGATCATGATATGTTGTGAAGGTTTAAAACATACAGGCACACACACGTTTAGCCCAGTCAACTACGTAAAGAGAGCCACCGGCAAGTGCCAAGGAGAGGTGGTGGATTGCTAATCCAGCAAGAATATGGGAATGGGGAGAGGGCCAGAGACAAACACACATAAAAACCTGCCTACCTGGTATCCAACACAAAAGTTTCTATTTCTCCCAGCTTTTTATTATTAATGTTTTCAAGCATGGAGAATAAAGGTTATTCTAATGGAGAAAAAGATATAAAATAGAACATACACTAGACAGCCACAGCATGGAAACATATACTCATGGGCAAGCCCCGAAAAGTAATATTCAATAAATCAGAAAAATATGCTAAGGTGGCAGGATTACAGGTGATCTTTTCCTCCAAAATGCCTTTAATAATACTGTCACTTAAAATCTCTCAAGTTGACACCGCTGGGCTGGGTCAGGCATCCAGTTGTGGGGTGGGGGACGGCAGAGAGCCAGGAGGTGGGTGATGTTTTGCCCCTACCCCACCCCCTACAGCCAGGACTCAGAGGGAGGGAGCTGCCTTCCCACCCGCCACCTCCGCACACATGTCTCAGGTTGTGGGTTTGGGCCAAATGCACACACGCACGCACGGCGCTCCGGAGGGGCAGCCCTGCTTGCAGAGCCGTAGCCAGAGCTGTAGCCCGTGGTGGCCAGTGGCACTAGGCGGGCAGCAGCTGCTGGGGTGTCCTGGGGGTGAAGAGGTTTGGCACTGAATTTCGTCGGTTTTCTCTAGGAAGAACAAAACTTGGAAATTTTCAGTTTTATGGATTACTGCAATTTGTTCATAAGATACCTAATGTTGACATTTTAGTAGGCTATGCAGACATTCAGGGAGACGTATAATCTATAAATAATGATGATGATGATTATGATAAAGCTATTTCAACAGCCAACCCACTGCTTAGGATTTCTATACAAAAGAAGGCAAGAGGCAACAGTGCCTTTGGTACAGACACGCTAATAGAGAAGAAAAATGTTTTAACTGATGTATTGTGTCTGTCAACCACAAAAAAGCCCACATCCATTCACTGGTATGCCCGCCCTAAGACTTCAGACCTGTGTCGTCTATTACAGATGTGGATGTTCTCCCAGAAATTCATCTCAGGGTTCCTCTTTACAAACACCACACTCAACAGTCCCTATAACTCTATATCTGGGATGGTTTCACCCTAAGGGAGACACCGCAAGGCTTAGAGAACATCCCAGGGATCTTTATATCCTGGCTTGTTCCAGGAGGTCTGGCTCACGGCACAGAACTATTCACTGTTAATGATGAAGTTTTACAAGTTGATGGTACAGAAGTTTCAGGGAAGCATCTGCATCAAGTAACGGACATGATGACTGCAAACAGCAGCAACCTCATCATAACGGTGAGACCAGCAAACCAGGAGAATAATCTTGCTGGGAACAGACAGACTTCTGGCAGCTCCAGCCAATCTGCTTATAATAGCCTTCTTTGCTAAGCACAGCAGATTGGACCAAATTCCCAGCCAAAGGATGAAGACAGCGATGAAGGTGACGTTATTATAGAAGATAATGGTGTACCACAGAAGATTGCTAAAGCTGTTTCTACTACCAAAAACCTGGAATTGTTAACACAAATAGAACTTTAGTTTTGAGGCCTGACAGAATGATTTTATTCCTTCTAATTAAGCGAGCTTAGCAAGTGGCGCAAACACAGAATTTGAAACACATGCTCCAGGTCAAAAACTCTTGGAAGACGGAACAATCATAGTATCATGAAACCACCATTTGAATGTTTTCTGAGTGAGGATGTCATAGGACTTGTAAATTTGGCTACTTAAGGGCTTTTAAACCTCTGAGCCAATGACCTAGAATAGGCAGGAGAACAATGATATTGCAAGTTTAAAATGTTATTAAAATAAATAGAAACCAAAAGTAGATTAGTAGTTGCCTAGGGCTGAGGGGGGAGGGGAATGGGGAGTGACCGCAAATGGTTACTAGGTTTCTTTCTGGAGTAATGGAAAATGTGCTAAAATTAGATTGTGGTGATAACTGCGCAACTCTAAACCACTAAAAACCACTGAACTGTACACTTTAAATGAATTTTATGGCTTATGAATTATATGTCAACAAAGCTGTTAAAATGTTATTAAAATAGAAGTTTGATAAAACATTAACATAAACTTTGGTGGATCAGAGGTAATTTTAAGTCTAAAATAAAGAGGCTTTTGCTCATGAAGTTATGTGCTTTTGATATGGAAAATGAGATGTTACAGTACATTTTCAGAACTACGTGAGAGGACAATTTCAGTTTGAAGTGGTTACATGTTTAACCTGTTGAGCAGAACCCAGTTAATTTTTCCTTTAACCACATTCTTTAAATTCTAATGTGAAAATGTTTGATTCTCTCTCTTTTTCTGAGGACCTCAGTTCTTACATTCCCAGTATTTTTATTTCTTCATGTTCATCTGCTGCCAATTTTAACATAACTTTCTGAAATGCATTTCTTCCTAATTTCTAAGAAATCAAACCAATTGGCTGTTTTTAGGAGTTGTTTTCCATGTTATGAAGCACTGAAGCTATGTTCCTGAATTATGAAATTCTGTGACAGTTGTTCACATTAATGTTTGTCAATCCTTTAACTTATATACTTAAAACTAATTCCAAGTGTTACAGCTTTTAGAATTTGTCTACCAGGTTTTCCAGTCCTCACCAGAAGACACCCCCCCACGTAAAAAAAAAAAAAACAACAATACTAATTCCAAAATTATAACCAGGTACAAATTGTTTTATTATTATTTTTTATGTTATTTTTGGTTTTTTTTTAGACAGAGTCTCACTGTCTTGCCTGGGCTAGAGTGCTGTGGCGTCAGCCTAGCTCACAGCAACCTCAAACTCCTGGGCTCAAGCGATCCTTCTGCCTCAGCCTCCCGAGTAGCTGGGACTATAGGCATGCGCCACCATGCCCGGCTAATAAATTATTTTAAAAAGCAGTTAAATTTCATTGACTCTGGTAATATAAGAGACTTTCTTCTTTAATTCTTGTACTTATTCCCAATCTTACTGAAAAGCATTCCCTCTGTGTGCCCATATGTACACTGTACTCTTTTAATGTATTCAACTACTATGAAGGTTTTGGACACAAAATATACCAAAATTAAAAGATTTTTACACATAGGACAAACTTGTGTGGTTTTTTAATACAAAAATCTTGGACTCTTTTTCTTTGTGGGGGTGGGGGAACAGAGAGTCTTACTCTGTCACCAGGGCTAGAGTGCAGTGGTGTCATCATAGCTCACTGCAGCCTGGAACTCCCGGGCTTTCCCAGGCTCAGGCGATCCTCCTGCCTCAGCCTCTACAGTAGCTGGGACTACAGGCATGCGCCACCACACCCAGTTAATTTTTTCCTGGCCTCCCAGAGTGTGAGGATTACAGACATTAGCCACCACACTAGGCCCTTGGATTCTCTTTAATGGGATTATTCTAGGAATACTGCCTAACTTTGGGAGAAATATGTGGTATTTACTATTGACAGGTAAGAGTATATCCATACTATTTTCATTAAACTATTTCCCATGCAAAAAGTAAAAAAGTAAAAGTAAAAAAAGAAAAAGTAAAAGTAAGGCTGCTTTCATTCTTTGCCTGATTTCTTTGGTAATTATCATTGTACAATGTGCACATGTAATATAGTATGCTTATATATAGAAATTAAGAATATTACAGGGCGAGCACAGTGGCTCACGCCTGCAATCCTAGTACTCTGGGAGGCGGAGGCGGGAGGATCACTTGAGCTCAGGAGTTTGAGACTAGCCTGAGCAAGAGTGAGACCCCATCTCTATCAAAAAGAAAGAAAGAAAAAAAAAAAACCCAGCCAGGCATTATGGCACGGGCACCTGTAGTCCCAGCTACCCGGGAGGCTGAGGCAGAAGAACTGCTTAGAGCCCAGAAGTTTGAGGCTGCAGTGAGCTATGATCATGCCACTGCATTCTACCCAGGGCAAAAGAGTGAGACTTTGTCTCAACAAAAACAAACAAGACAACTGAATACCCCTCGTCACAGCCCCCCATCTCTTCAAAAAAATTAAAACAGAAAAAAAAAGAGAATATTACAAAGCACTTAAGTTCCCTATCTATGATTTATGGATAATTCCCCCAAAGTTATTTATTAATTTTATGGTAGGGCTAGTATGGATGCTTTTTTAACAGTTGTGTGCTATTAAAACAATGAAGAGTCAAATGACTCAATTTTGAAGATTTTCTCTATATGGCAAAAATATATTAAGAAATAAAGTCTTGATTAAATGGAAAAAACCACTCTAATGTTAAAACAACAGAAAAAATATCCCATGTAGGAAAAGATTTTATGCAAGATTTAACATCAGAATACTACTCAGAAATGTATTTAAGTATTAAGCTTCCTAATAAAAATCCATATTACTTGAAATAAAGATTAAAGTAATTTAAGAAAAAGGTATTAAAGAGTCAATCTTCGCTGGTTTAAGCAACTTTTAAAAACAATCTACTCCATGATACCATGAGTTTCAGTTATCACAGCATCTTAGAAAAAAAGTTTTCATATGTCTACCAGACACTGAAAAAAATAATTTTGACTCTGAAGATTAATATAAATCTAATTATTTAAAATGGCTAACTAGTATCTCTGGTGACTGAAAATTAACTATTATAAATACCCACTAAATGCTTTTAGAAGTCAAAATAGCACTGGGTAACTAATCGCCATTCTTAACAAAGTAGCGATATCCACTACTAGAGTCTTTCTCTATTGAGCTCACAGATCTCCGCAATCTGTTTTTCACCCTTCTGATGTCAAGATGAAAGTCATTCAATCACTACAGGCTCATTTAATGAACTACGAATACTTAACATTATTCCTGCAACCAAGGGCTTCACCTCTCATCATCAAAAAGTATTTCTTATGTAACTATATTTATGTGCCATAGTACAAAGAGGAATTAAATGATTGGTATGGGTTGAATTGTGTCCCTCCTAACCACTGGTACCTATGAATGTGACCTTATTTGGAAACAGGGTCTTTGTAGATGTAATCAAGTTGAGATCATTAGAGTGGGCCATAATCCAATATGGCTGGTGTCCTTATAAGAAGAGACACAGACACAGACACAGACACACAAGGAAGACAGTCATGTGAAGATGGAGACAGAAACTGGTGGGATGCATCCACAATTCAAGGAACACCAAGGATCAACAGCAATACCACAATCTAAGAGAAAGGCACGGAAAGGTCCCCCGCCTAAAGCAAGTATGGCCTTGCTGATACCTTGATTTCAGACTTCTTTTTTTTTTTTTTTTTGAGACAGAGTCTCGTTCTGTTGCCCCAGGTAAAGTGTAGTGGCATCATCATAGATCACTGCAACCTCAAACTCTGGGTTCAAGCAATCCTCCTGCTTCAGCATCCCGAGTAGGTGGGACTACAGGTGCTTGCCATGACGCCCAGCTGATTTTTCTATTTTTAGTAGAAACGGAGTGGTCTCGCTCTTGCTCAGGCTGGTCTTAAACTCCTGAACTCAAGCAATCCTCCTGCCTCAGCCTCCCAGAGTGCTAGGATTACAGGCATGAGCCACCATGCCTAGCCAATAATAGACTTAAGAAGCATGAATACACTTATAAATCCATAAGAAAAAGATGAACACCTTGACAGAAAATAGACAAATTTACAAATGGGAAATACTAATGGTCAACAAACATATACAAAAATGTCAAATTAGTAACCAAAGAAATAAACATTTTAAAAGATACCATTTTTATCCCATTTGGCAAAGAACACCCATGCCTATCAACAATAAAAACACAGCAGCAGGGAAGGTATGGGACAATAGGGACTCTGCCTCGTGGAACTAAAAATTGGTACATCTTTTCTAGAAGGTAATCTGGTAATATGTCCTAAAAGTCTTAAATATGATTACCTCTTGAACCACCCATTCTAGTTCTAAGCATATTCTCTAATGAAATGATCAGGGATGTATTTTTAAAATGTATATATAAGGATGTTCAGGGTGTGGTGGCCTGTGCCTGTAGTCCCAGCTACTTGAAAGGCTAAGGCAGGAGATTGCTTGAGCCCAGGAGTTCGAGCCCAGCCTGGACAACATAGTGAGACCCTATCTCTAAAAATAAATAAATTTTTAAAAAATGTATATAAGGATGTTCGATAAAGTGCTACCTACAAAAACAAAAAAACTTCAATATTCAACAAAAGAGGATAGCACTGGCAGGGTGTGGTGGCTCATGCCTATAATCCCAAATCCCAGCACTTTGGGAGGCTAAGGTGAGAGAATAGCTTGAGGCCAGGAGTTTGAGGTTGCAGTGAGCTGTGATGGTTCCACTGTACTCCAGCTTAGGGGACAGAGCAGCCTGTCTCTTAAAAAAAAAAAAAAAACAACCAAACAAAAGCCAGAGAACAGTACTATGGTAATCTGGGACACCAGGCAGCCGTTAAAAACTCAGGTTGTAGAAGAACACTAAATTACATGGACATACATTCATGATGTTTTATTAAGTGAAAAAAGCTGGTTATAAAATAATATTGTAACACATAGTGCCAATTACGACAAAAACAGATACATTCCCTCTTTCTGAAGTGCTGGTGAAAAAAAACCAGACACATAAAGACAGGCTAAATTACGCATCAAAAATTCTACTGTGCTTATCTCTAAGCAGTGGGATTACTGATTTTTTTTCTTTGTGCTTTTCTTAATTTTCTAAATTTTAGCCAGAAAATATTATTAGATCGTAATGAAAACAAATAAGCAGTTGGACTCTTGATTAGTCAGGGACCCTTGTACAATCCTGCCCACCAGATTGGGGGTGTTATTTGGCTATTTGCCACGTGACAATACTTCCTTCATGTGTCAATGCATTGGCCCAGTAAACTACCAATAGCACAGGGCCTGGTACTGCAAGGTTTTGTCTTTTCATTCATAGAAGAAAATTTTTATAACTTAAAACAAGAAGAGGGAAGGATATGTACTTTGCTTCTCATCTTTTTGCCTATCCTGAGAATTTTTGCCAACTTGCTACTTAGGTAACTGCCTCTGAACAACCCATATGAGAAACAAGAAATTGTAAATTGGCCGGGCGCGGTGGCTCAGGCCTGTAATCCTGGCACTCTGGGAGGCCGAGGCGGGCGGATTGTTTGAGCTCAGGAGTTCGAAACCAGCCTGAGCAAGAGCGAGACCCCGTCTCTACTAAAAATAGAAAGAAATTAATCGGACAACTAAAAATATATAGAAAAAATTAGCCGGGCATGGTGGCGCATGTCTGTAGTCCCAGCTACTCGGGAGGCTGAGGCAGAAAGATCGCTTGAGCCCAGGAGTTTGAGGTTGCTGTGAGCTAGGATGATGCTACGGCACTCACTCTAGCCCGGGCAACACAGCGAGACTCTGTCTCGAAAAAAAAAAAAAAGAAATTGTAAATTGATGTCAACACTGTTGATCACCAGCTTAAAAAAAAAAGCAAGAGAGAGAGAGACAGAGCCAGAGAGACAGAGAGAGAGATAGACAGGTCAAGTCCCAGAAAGAAAAGGAGTGATCAGGTCATGTCTGTGGTGCTTGGCCAGGAACAAAATGCCTTTTGGTCCATTGCCTGAATGGCAGTAAATCAGCAGCAAAGAGGGCTGAGGAACACTGATAATACCTGATTGCTACTTACAGATAATTTAAGTTGAAAATAAAAGGACTTTGTTTAAAAATGTTTCTGAGTGATGTTTATCTCTGGAATTCTGACCCACTCATTAACAGCCTTGTGAAAATAATCAATGAATTTGGGGTCTGGTAAGAAGAAAGGAGTCTCCCCAACCTTTGGCCAAAAACTCCCCTAAAATAATTTTTACAAAAGGGGCAGCTCAGAATCAAGTATACTGAAAAGTAAAATCATTACATTTTGTAGACACTCACAAACAAAAATTGTTCACAATACCTATGTTTGTACTGAACAGAACAGTAGAAATCACTCTTTCATTTTACATATAAAGAAACTAAGACATAAGGAAGTTAAATGATTTTACTAAGGCCATAGAGCTGATTAGTAGCACTGGAACTGGAACTCATTCTGTTCTTGGACACTTGTCCAGATAACTTATCCTGAGAGAATGATTAGAATGCAGTACTTACAATCAGATGGTTCCACAAGTGCCATGCTGAGGTTCTTTTAGTGGATGACTTTGTAAGTGGGTAATACCTCCCCTAGACATTTCTCAGTATGAAGCATTCTACTCCATGATCATGTTGGGATCTCAAGCATATGCTCAAACAAGTTCTTGATAAGAGATTATATCTTTTCTTTTTCCCCAGTAAAAGTATTTAGCTCTATCTAAAAGCTACTCTGCTGTCTATACTCAAATATTTAATAGGTTTCTCTTCTGTCTAGGTTTGAATTTTTAAAAACTATATAAAGTAAAGGAAACTGTGCCATAATAAGTGACTACGAACCAAATTAAAATAGAACATATTTAATGAGTATCCACGTGTACCAAACAGTATCTACAAACTAATTTTCATTTTCCTTTGTCCCACCACTTTAGCTACATGTAAATATTTTCTCTAATCTATTACACATGCTGAATTGAAACTAAAAATTTCCTTTTATTCTATTCCAAGTTTTAATAAAAGTTTTCCTTTTCATCCAATAAATTTGTTTGTGCAAGCAGAGGCATTTGGTCAATAATTTTTTACCCAGCCCCTACTTACTACATGCTAGCCACTGTCCATACACTGACCTTTGATCCTACCTCTGCAACTTAATAGCTATTTGAATCTTAGGCAAACCCTTCTGAGTTCCCACAAATTTTCTCTCCTCTGTACTAAAACAATCTCAGAACATCAAATCTAGAAGCCCCATTTCTCCCTCTTTTAACCTATTCCATACCCACTCTACAAAATAAAATTAAATAGGCCAGCCTTTAACACAGTAATGAAACAGATTGCTTGCAGCTCTAATAAATTAAAATTCAAGTACTTAGCATACGAAATTAAAAATAAATGAAAGTATAAACCATAAGGTTTATATCTCAACCTTGTTCTTAATTTCTTGTCCCTTTGAGATATTTATTCCAAACAGACTTAAAATTGTTATAAGAGATTTGTTTCCTTAATAAAATCTGAGATCATCAGTCTTAAAAACTATTATAATGGGTTTTTAATCTTTGGAATCAACTAGCCCAACTTGTTATTTTACAGATGAAGAAACTGTAGTATAGAACAGTATGCAGGATAAATAAAAACTATATTTTGAAAGAGTTTACATGACATAGGAAATGCTCACTACAGAATGTAGAATGGGAGAAAAAGGATTAAAACACTGTATATACAATACGATCCCAATTCTTTACTCTATTTCAAGTTTTATAAATTTTCTGGTTTTTTTTTTTTTTTTTTTTTTTTTGAGACAGGGTCTTATTCTACTGCCCTGAGTAGAGTGCCATGGCATCAGCCTAGCTCACAGCAACCTCAAACTCCTGGACTCAAGCAATCCTTCTGCCTCAGCCTCCAGAGTAGCTGGGATTACAGGCATGCGCCACCATGCCCGGCTAATTTTTTCTATATATTTTTAGTTGTCTAGCTAATTTCTTTCTATTGTTAGTAGAGACGGGGTCTCACTCTTGCTCAGGCTGGTCTTGAACTCCTGAGCTCAAACGATCCACCTGCCTCGGCCTTCCAGAGTGCTAGGATTACAGGCGTGAGCCACCGCATCCAGCCTATGAATTTTCTATAATAAATGCATATCTCTTTTATAACTTAAAATATTCAAAATACCCTCTTTATGTTTTGAATCAATAAATATATCAAAAAAAGTTGTGAAAAATAAAAGAAATAGGGAGGCACCAAGAGGCACAATCCCACAGCTAACTGGAAATAAAATCAAAATAAGAACCCAGGTCCCATGGCATCCAATCCAGGGCTCTTTCCACTGTACCACATGACCTCTAAGACAGAAAAATGATATTTGTTAAATTTAATATTAATTTTATTTTACCACTACTTTTTGTCTCCTCAAATTTACTCACACAATGACCTTAAACAGTGCTAACGGATTACGTTTTATAATACTATTATCAGATTAGCCCACAGAGACAAAGCTTGAGAATTGACAGCTCATGATAATCTCCCAGCCTGTAAAGAACAAGGGCATCTGTTTTGCCATATTCATCTTTGGAACCCTACCACATAGTACAACACCTGGCACATAGTAGGTATTCAGTAAATGTTTACTTCGTAAACCATAGCTTTTTATTTCCCTGCTAGCACTAACTACCAGGCTTAAATATTAGATGAAACAAAAGCAGTGAAATCTCATTATTTTACATTTGGTAGTCTCTAAGCATTTACAAATATAAACAGAGGATTTACTAAACAAATCCATGTTTACAACAAAATGTAAGGAGAACATTAATGTTACTAAAATATTTCAAGCACTATGCTAATTAACTGGTACTGTACATTCATTACAATAATTCTTATTGAAACAGGCCTGACTAACCTTTAGTCAGCATTACTTTGTTAGCCTAGTTGGAATCATCGAATGCACTAGAAAGCAATAAAATTACAGGTGTTGTACAAGGGGCACTGGACTAAAAGCTAGGCTCTAGTCCAAGCTCTGTTAATAATCAGATATATAATGCTGGGAAATTCACTTTTTCTTCTTTGAGTCTTAACCTATTCGTAAAAACAAGAGAGCTGAACTCCTAATCACTGGGGACCTTTCTAGTGTTAACTTTTTAAAAAAATGATTCTTATCCACAGAGATTCTATAATTCACCTTTTCATTGTGTCAAATTTGACATTCTGAATGTGTTACAGTTTGCTACATTATT
>RJWJ010025958.1:0-23400 GCA_004363605.1 Indri indri
CTTTTGAAATTTAAATTGGAATGGACAGGGAAGCAGGAGAAATAAAAATCTTACACATCACTTCAGGTTTGGGTGTGGTGATGTATGCATTTGTTCCAGTTCACAAGCAGTGGTGATAATGATGCAAATGTTTAAGGAAAAGCTTTTGTGGCTAGAGAAAATGGGTTAATGAATTGTCTCACTTTGTATTAGAATGACTAGGGAGGAGACAAGTGTAAAATACAATTGTTTAGAACGTTTGGTGAGAATGAGTACTTCACTATACGATGTAAATTGCCCGAGGTTACTAGCAGTCAAACATTACGATATAATGAATTTAAATAAAATTCACAATCCAGTTTTTCACATTTCAATTAAACAATGGACAAAGTATAGTCTGACTGACAAGAATAAGGAAAAATAAATTCAGCCAGTTTTTCAGAAGCAGATCAAATAGAAATAGCATATGTAGCACAATAATTAAAGATTCATTCTTTTGGATTTTAGGCAAAGCCACTTATATCTCTTTTTTTAAAACATGGTTTGAGGTCTGCTCTGTCC
The DNA here is from genome assembly GCA_004363605.1 of Indri indri. NCBI lineage: Eukaryota > Metazoa > Chordata > Mammalia > Primates > Indriidae > Indri > Indri indri. The sequence continues at coordinate 541 of RJWJ010025958.1, forward strand.
TTTTCTGATTTGATTACCAACTAGGATTGTTGCTATTTTAATATTTTAAAATCTCTTTTTTGGATTGCCAATGATTTGAAATGCTTAAAAAATTAAATACGTTCATTAAACAGATTCCTGTGAATCTTTAAAAATGCTAAAATACATATAATCTTAATGGACATGGAGGCATGCCCATTATTAATTTTTGAACCCTTGAAAAGGTGGTTGTAAAGTAGCATTTCTTTATGATTCTACTTATGAATACACATGTATCTATTATATGTTTCTTTTGGTAATTTCTATAGAATGAGATTGTAAACGACATTTCTTTTGTATTGCTTCCTGGATTCTCTGATTTCAGTACAGTGGATATCTATTTTTTATAATCAGGAAAAATCTATATCATTTTCAGTTAAAATGGGAAAAATCCTATAAGCACAATATGCAGCTCCCATCCTTCCTGTGCAGAAACCCCCTTATGAATATATTCTTGGCGGGTTTTGTAGTTAATCTTTTAATCTGGAATGAATGAGGGCATTTAAAGCTTTGATCTCAATGTATCTTTCACACAGTAGCCCTGATAAGCTGATCAGGGCTATTTGAGTCTTCATCAGAAATTCCCAAACTTGTTTGTCCATGGAGTTCTACGTGTCTCAGTAATTTTTTTTACAGTGCCTCTAAGCCAAAAGAAATCTGACACTTTGATTTAAAAAGTGGTTTAGGTCCAAACAACTTAATAAGTATTTATTTCCTGGTAACTAACAATGTCAGAGTGATTAGGCCATTTGCGTTTGCTAATTGGTGCCTAGGGGAGTTAGGCTCCTCCCCTCCCAGGGAGACTGGGAGACAGGAGCCCTATCCTTCTTAATGATTAAATTTCAAAGGAATGTCTTCCAGGTCCTTCAGATAGACATTCCTGGGTTGTAAAACTGGCCAGAGTCTGGCAGAACTTTTACATCTCAAAGGGGCAAAGAAAGAATTAATCATTGAAGGTTTTCTAAAGTTTATGCTGTCAGAAAAGGGAAGTCTATGGTCCTTAAGAAACCTATCTAAATTTTAGTCAAGCTGAGGGGAATGTTAAAGCCATTTTAGTCCTTGTAATCAGAAAATTTTCATAACGTTGTTTTCAGTTGGAAAAATCCTATGAGCAAAACCTATCCTTAGTTTTAATAAAGGCGGTGGAAGAAACCCCATCATGAATCTATTCTTGGCAGATTTTGTAGTTTATTTATTTTTTAATCCGGGATGAATCAGGGCATTTAAAGCCTGTGTCTCAATGTATCTTTCATTCTAAATGCTAAAAGCCATCAATAATCTGATCAGGGCTATTTGAATCAATACTAGAAGTTCCTGAACGTTTTCATTCATGGTGCCCTATGCGTCTCAGTAATTTTTCACTGTGCCCCGAAGCCAAAAGATATCGTTAACACTTTGCTTTAAAAAGTGGCTTGGGACCAAACAACTTAATTATGTCCTAACCAAGGAGCAACCCTTTGAAAAAATGCAATATGCATAATTTGAAAAAAACTTTAATTTTATTTTTAATTAAACACAATTACTTAGTAACTGGACATGTGTACCTGTTGGACACTGCATAATTTTTTTCAAAGCTTGGAGTAAGATCAGACTCCATCATGCTCATTTTTTGTCCAATATTGATTAAAAAATCAATTATTGAAAATCCAGCTTTGCAAAGATAGGATATGATTAAAAGGAATGTATTATGATCTAATGTTGAAGCTGGATTACTTCGAGTTAGTAAGTCACACAATGTCTGACAGATGTTGAGTATGCCAGATAGTTCTCTTGAAATTTTTAGATATCCAGGGAGCTCCTGTGGGTTCAATTCAGCACTCTAAACTACCCCCCCCAACACACTGCTTGAAATTCATGAGTCTATTCTATATATCCCTTCTCATTCCTGGATGCATACACCAAGCGAATAAACACGTTCCTGCCTCCTACTTCTTTCTTTCCTTCCTTTTCTTTATCCCTTCTTCCTTTAAATGTTCAATGTGATGAAATGTTATTTCATGTAAGCTGTTGGTATTCCTGACAACATAGTGAATTCATGTTCTGTCACTTAGGGAGAATAAAGGGCTCTGTACAGTGAGACATGTTGAAAATTAAGCAGTCACCATTTCCTGACAGTTGGCTGAAATCTGATGAATTTATTGATCCAAGGTTTTGTTCTGTGTCTAAAGTAGCTTAAAGGCTGAAGAATCATGAGTCATGTTAAATTTACTCTTTATGTTATGGGTTGATATCTTTCTTTCACATGAGCATGTATCAATGATCAATAATTTATGATATCGAAAAATGAGAATGTTGATCGTATCTACTCCTTCTTTTAGGTGTTTGCCCAACTATTGTGAGCACGGCAGTGAATGCTCTCAGTCCTGGAGCACCTTTCACTGTAACTGCACCAACACTGGTTACCGGGGAGCTACTTGCCATAACTGTAAGGCCTTTCGCACTTGCTTTTTCTTGCTCCGTGATGAGTTCTTCATTCCATTTCCTTTCTCACTGCTGTGTGTATATCCGTCTGTGTATGTGCAAACTTAGCAGCCGGTTGTTAATCCACATTTCATTTCATAAAGTCAAGGTAGCATATAGAAATACATAACACAAAACAGGAGAGAAAAGAGTAGGATAGAAGGCAAAAGGAAAACATTGATAGAAAATGAAGGTAGCTGAGGATAAAATATAAAATAAAATGCAGAATGTGTGATAATCTCATTCTGTTACTTGAATTAGGCCAGCGTTTTAACTCTAAACTTTCTAGAAGGCATGATATGAATGGAAACACAATCCATTACCAAATTCTTACTGTTTATACAATTAAACAAAGATATTCTCAGAAATAGCCCTGGGTAGACTGGGTGGGGTGGCTTAGGTTGCAAAGATTCAGATGTCAAGTAGAGACTAGATGTCTTAGTCTGTTTGGGCAGCTATAATAAAATACCATAAATTGAGTGGCTTAAAGCCACAGAAATTTATTTCTCACTGTTCTGGAGGCTGGGAAGTTCAAGAACAAGGTACTGGCAGATTCAATGAGGGCCTGCTTCCTGGTTCATAGGCTTCTATCTTCTCCCTGTGTGCTCAGAAGTGGAAGGGGTGAGGGATTTCTCTGGGGCCTCTCTTATAAGGACACTAATTCCATTCATGAGGGCTCCACGCTCATGGCCTAATCACTTCCCAAAGGCCCCGCCTCCAAATACCAACACACTGGGGGTTAGGTTTCAACATATGAATCTGGTGGGGAGAGGACACAAAGGTTCAGCCTATAGCACTCAACAATCTGTACATTCTGGTGCAACCCTGTTAAATGAAGGTGATGAGGATAAGGGTGGTAGATAATGATTATATTAATCAGAATAGTAAATTTTCTTGATTACTTTCTAAATGCCAGGTTCTGACCTAGTATTTTATATGTCCTAACTCATTTAACTGTAATGATCATGCTAGTAGGTGGATACTATTATCATTCTTAATTTGCTAAAGAAGTATTAGAGAGATATTAATCAACTTGTCCAAGGCTACTTAAAATAGTTGAGGCAGAGTGAGGATGTGGGCACATGAAGTCATGCTCCAGAGCCTAGGATCACAACCAATTCCCTTTTCCTGTGTTGTAAGTTATGCATTATTTTTTCTAATAAAATGCTTCTGTGTATTGTCAGGCTCATGCCATTTAGTTGTCCAATTGTTTCATGCATGTAACAGGAAGACCAAATTGCCTGTTTTTTTCCTTTCCCATTTTTTTCATATTATTACTGACATTTCTGAGCAACCGAATGCCTACTACCATCTCCTGTAGCCTTGATTTAAGGCAGTGGTGTTAGGTGCAAAGTCATTTGCTCACCACCCTTGGTCTATGACACTGTTCACTGTTTTGTAATCCTGCCAGAGTTGAAATTGGATTCCTGGGCTCCCGGCCCTGGGGACTCCACAGAGGGCCCCCAGAATTCCTGATTCAGGGATGGAGAGAGGGCATAATCAGGAGAACCTTCTACTTCCACCACTATAGCTAGAGTCATTCCTGGACATCAGTTGTATATATTGAAGTGCCTCATAAGATTTAATAAAGAACGTTGGCTGGTAATGAAGCCACACCTCACAAGTAACCAGAGGCCAAGTTACTTGACCTGGGTCACCCAGCTAGTGGAGGGGCCTTATGTTTTAAATTTTTATACCCTCCATCTTCCCTATTGTAGTAATTAACTCAAAACAGAAAGCTATTAAATATGTTTAATTGACTATTCATTTTTAATTGTTATCAATGAATGAATCTAAATATAAACCAAACAACTCCGAGGAAAAAAATTAGATAATAAATTAAGTTATTTTCATCTGGGGCTCGCACTATGATCCAATAATTGCGTTAATTTATTAGGTTCTTGAGCAGGCAGTCCAAATGGAGCTGAAGGTTTTCTGTCCATAACCATTCTGAGAAACGGGGGCAGAATGGTAGACTTGGTTATGGTGGAGGGGTGGAGATGAGGTCTTTTAAAGGGTTTTATTAGGAAATAATACATTAAACAGCCATGTTATAAAAATTCAAGCAATATGCATAAAGCAGACGTCCTTCCGTTATCCACATCCAATCTTATGTTTTTTCCACTACCAATACCCATCACAAAGTTATGTGTATATCCTGCAAAGCTCTTTCAAGGCATTTAGGAATACGTGTATAAGCATAGAGAAATGTGTAAAGTAACCATTTTTACATGCCCCCTTCAATGCACGAAATGCAAGTGTGACTAGAAAACAATCCATGCTTACATTTCCATCTATGCAGTGTATAATAGAAACAAAATAAAACCATCAGACTGTGGAAAAATGGAGAAGTAAATTTATATGATTACTTGAAATTTTGTAACATTGAACAAAGGAGCCACATTATTTCGTGTTGTCTAAACACTCGTTAACATAATTTTCAAAACTAAAATAGATTTAGGGAAGAATATTCAGGACATGGTTTATTACTCATTTCATAATATAAAAGGCTTAATGAAAGTCATCAGTATATTTGGCCAAGTGTTCAATGAGAGCTGTGTATTATATACAGGTGTTAATATCAAACCTTATACATGGCAAATGTATAATTGTATAATGAAAACATCCAATTATGGATCAAAACACATTGAGACTACTTGAAGGCATATTTCATATAATATTTTTTTCTGCTTTGAATTTTAATTATCTTGAATTCTCATTATAGAGTGTTAGAGAGTTTCTTTTGTAAATTACTTTAAAAATAATTGATGAGGTTTGCGAATCATATTTTATGAAAAATTTTATCTATAGTTAATTTTCTGGGAGAAAGGAGTATAGTTACAACATTATTTAAAATGTTTCTCTTGCATAATTATTGGATAACAGCAGATTATTTAAGGAGGTTACTCTATTGTGCTTCATATGTTAGGATACTACAAGATGATACTAGAATTAGACATTCCAAAATGGGTGTCACAAGATAAGTTATCACATTATAATTATAAGCATCCTAATATTTAAACACCTACCTTCTCTTTCTTTGTTCTTCGTAATGTAAAAATAAGCTAAATTTTCATTTCGACCAAGCAATTTTATTTTCCTTAGCGATAAAAAAGTCATAATACAGCCTCATTCTTCATTTTTTTCTATAGAATCACTTTCACCCATATTAATTTTTTAAAAAGAATGAATTTTGTTTTAAAGTAAGTTTTGCCCTTTCTCCTGCTCAGTAATGTACATATTAAATTTCAAGACTTGGAGTATTTTGTGTCCAAATTAAAAGTTAAGAGATTAATTTCATACTATTTCATTAGTGATGATCCCTGTTTTTTTTTTTTTTTTTTACAGCTATCTATGAGCAGTCATGTGAAGCCTATAAACACAGAGGAAATACTTCAGGGTTTTACTATATAGATTCAGATGGAAGTGGTCCCCTGGGACCATTTCTTCTATATTGCAATATGACTGGTAAGTTAATCAACTTTTACTTAGTAGTTAACTTTGCATGAATGCTTTAAGTACACAGAATTAAAATGAAATAAGTAGAAAGTTGGCCTAATTTGCAACTTGGTTAAAATATGTATTGTTCAGTAGGAGAATTAAACTTAAATCCTAAAAAAAGTAAATGCTGATGATTTAAAATGTTACTTTTTATTCATGTCGTGTCTGTGTAAAACATCTAATGATGTTTCCTATTATGTCCCAAAACACAAAGGATAGATTTTACTTCTCAGAGAATATTGATAGATGTGAAAGCTTTAAACAATATTTACTTTTTAAAAATGTCTGTAAATATAAAGTTTATTTATTCTTGAATTCTTTACTTACATAAATTTACATAGAAATTAATAGTCATGGAAAACGTATTTGGTTAAATTTGACATTCATTCATGATGAAAAAGAAAACAATAAATTACTAATAGAAGGAAATTTCCTTAATTTGATAAAGAGTAGCCACAAAACAGCCTATAGCATACATCACAGTTTATAGTGCAATAATGAAAGCTTTTCGTCTGTTATTAGCATGAATATCACTCTGTTCATCATGTATTGGAGATCCTAGCCAGTGCTATAAAGCAAGAGACAGAAATGAAAAATTAAGTATTGGGGGAAAAAATCTGAGATTGTCCTTATTTGTAGATGACTAGGTTATATATTAAGAATATTCTAAAAAATCTACAGATAAACAATTAAAATTTAGTATTATCACTGTATATCAAATTAGTAGAAAATTAATTTTACTTCTGAATATCAGCAATAAGAATTAGAACGTGGCTTTTTAAAAGATTATATTTTCTATAGCATCAAAAATCTCAAACACATGGTAATAAATCTAATGAAAGATATGTAAGGCTTCTACACAAATAAGTATGAAATGCTCTTTAGATAAACTAAAATCCTAAATAAATGGAGGAATGTAGAATGTTCATTGATTTGAAGATTTAATATTACATATTTTTAATTCTTGCAAACTAGATATCAATTCAGTGCAAATCTAAATTAAGATTTCAGCAGGGTGTTTGTTTGTAAATTGGCATGATTTTTGGGAGGGTTAAAAACAGGCCAGCAGATTCTAAAACTTACGAACAAATATGAAGGGACAAGAAGAACCCAGTCAATCTTGAAGAACAAATTGAAGGACTCAACTCCAACAAATATAGACGTTATACGCATAGGCTAATTAAAAAAGTATGTAGTTGGCACAGAGATAAACAAGTAGACCAATAAATCAAAATAGAGACTCTATAAACAGACACACTCATATGTGGATAACTGATTTATTGCCAAGGTGGTATTGATGTGTAGTGAAGGAAAGATGGTCTTCTCAACTGGTGCTGCTAGTGGAAATTGTACATAAATATCAGTAAAAGGGAATATTGATCCCTTCCTCATCAAACACACAAAGAAAATGGATTCTAGATGAACTGTGCTGTCCAATGTGGTAGCCACTAGCAACAAGTGCCTATTTAGATTCTAATTTAATTAAAATTAATTATAAAATCAAATGACTTTAAGCACATTTTAAAAATTCAAACAAATTTAAATAATTTAATTAAAATAAGATTAAACTAAATGCTGACTTCCTCTGTTGACTGTCTCCCTGGCCACATTATAACTGTTCAATAGGCTCCTGTAGCTAGGAGGGAGTGTATTGATCACCACAGGTGTAGAAACTTTCCATCATTGCAGAAAGTTACATTGAATAGTGCTGTGTTAGGAAGTCAAAGTTTTATGGAGCAAAACAAAAGGAAATGGCAATATTAAATTGAGGCAGGGGTTGTTGCAGAGGAAGATATGCTACTTAAAATCAAGTAGTGAATATCTGGGGACATAGTCTTCCCGGCAGAGGAAAGCAAGTGCTGTTTTGAGACAGATGATTTTTCCAGGTGTGTTCAGAAACCAGCAACAAATCCAGGTAGCTGGAGTGTGGTGAGCAGTAAGACAGGAAAGCATCTAGTGTGGGGGGACAGGGGAGGAATTATGGGGGTCTTACAACAATGTTGTAAGCTCCTTTGTTTTTACTCTGAATGAGATGAGAAGACATTGGGGAGTTTTAAGCAATGGTGGGATGAAATCTGACTTTCCTTAATTAGATCACAATTGCTCTTGGGTTGGAAAATGCCTATGCAGGAGCAGGGGTGGAAAGAAATTAGGATACTGTACATACCGTATATCAGTGGTTCCCAACCTTTTTGGCACCAGGGACTGGTTTCATGGAAGACAATTTTTCCATGGACTGGGTGGGGGGATGGTTTTGGGATGATTCAAACACATTACAGTTATTGTGCATTTTATTTCTGTTATTATTACATTTTCATTTGCTACTCACTGATGGGGTTTTGATATGAGTCTGCAAGCAGTTGATTTATTATGGTCTCCTGTGCAGTTAAACCTCTCTGCTAATGATAATCTGCATTTGCAGCCACTCCCCAGCACTAGCATCATTGCCCCAGCTCCACCTCAGATCATCAGGCATTAGATTCTCATAGGGAGCACGAAATCTAGTTTCCTCACATGCACAGTTTACAGTAGGGTTCTCACTCCTATGAGAATCTAATGCCCAGCTGATCTGACAGGAGGTGGAGCTCAGGCAGTGATGCGAGTGATGGGGAGTGACTGTAAATATGGATGAAGCTTCACTCACTCACCCACCGCTCACTTCCTGCTGCATGGCCTGGTTCCTCACAGGCCACGGACTGGTACCAGGCCACAGTCCAGGGATTGGGGACCACAGCTGTATATGATAGGAGTTAAGAGACCTGTTAAGAGACCATTTTAAGTAATGCCTAAGAATCTAAGAATGAGCTGATCTGGTGGCTTCTTGCACCAGATAATAGCAATGTAGATGGGGGAAGGAGGTTATATTTGTTCATTGAATACCTATGAGGTGTGAAAAAACAAAAGGGACCAAAAATAACAACCATAGTTTTTGGCTTGGGCAATGGAGTGCTAGAACTGCTGTTATTTGAGATGTGATCAGGAAAGGTTTGAGCGGAAAGATCAGAAGCTCTGTCATAAACATTTTGGGCTTGAGATGTCTGTTACACGTTCAAACTAGATACTGAGGAGGCATTCCAATATGGGCACAACAGTTCCTTTATACTAATGTGTAGTTCAGAAAACTGCAGGTGGTGGTAAAATTGGGGCAATTCATTTCTGGAGGGAAATTACTATAGAAGGTGCCTTTGCAGATATTTTATATAGCACAACTTGGTGGCTTCCATTGGTTCTCATAACCCTTGAGGACATTGCCCCATACACCAAAGCAACCTAAAATAAATGATGGTTCACACATGCTTGTCTTAACAAAGCTCCCAAGTCAGCACAATACAGATTCCCAGACAGCACCCCAGGAGGTTCTAACTCAGGGGTTGAGGTACGGCAATGGAACCAATATCCTAAACAATTTCCCCAAATGTTTCTTATGTGTACCCAGGTTTGGGAATTGAGTATGCACAGTCTGCTCTGGTTACGTGAGAATTAAACATAAATGTGAACCTCACAGACTTCACAGAGAAAAAAAGAAAATTTTACAATTGTAAGATATTAATTCAAGTGTCAAAATGCGTATATTTTTATTGTTCCAGTTTGGACAGGTTGGATTGTGAATGAGATTTATTTAATAATCTACAGCTGCAAACCTGTGAATTCTATGTTCCCACAGATACATCCTGAGCTCTTCACATACTCATGTAATATAAAGTTTTGATTCTGATAATTAGATATCTCTAAGTTGATAAATATCTCTAGTTTTTGATGCTTTAAGACACACACACACGCACATTATTTGCAGTAGTTTTGTTCTGTAAAGTAACCAGGAACACTGGATTAGCAAATACTGAACCATCGCTCTGAGGGGGAAATACAGTAAGATTAGTTTCCTGCAAGCCTCTGGTCGCAACATTCTCACCAACTGATCAATACATAATCTTGTTTTATGTGTGTTTCAGATTAAAGACACCTTATTTAATACATATTGTTGATTCATTAACATTGAATTCATGGCCATCAGCAGTGTAACTCATGCTTGAACAAAGCTTATTTAATACTTGTGTTTCCTTTATAAAGCACATTGCATGCAGCCTTCTGCATGTAGGAACACTAGACAACACTTCAGCACTATGCCAGGTTGCCATTTTAGACAGCAAAATTACCAAGGAATACACAAAAAATGCAAAATACGTGGCACTTTATAGACCACAAATAGGACACATTTACAGCATGAGAGCTGAAACAAGGAGACAGCGCCCCCTCTTTCAGCTTTAATTGGGTATGTGGATGCTAGGCAACCCAAATTTCTGCTGCTCTGTACATGTTCACAAATGACTGCAAAAGCATTGAGGCTACAAATAAATTTTAGCAAGTAGGCAAATTCACAAATAAGAGGATCTGAAAGTGTTACCGCCCAACAAGGTTCATCGCCTGCTGCCCAAGAGGAAGCCAATACACTGAAACAGCAGGTGTTACAGCAGGGAAGGAGTTTAATACCATATAGCTCTAAGCGGGGAGATGGGAGGAATTCCTCAAATCCACCTCCCCAAGAATTTGGGAGGCAGGATTTATAAGGATAGTTTGGTGGGGAAAGGATTAGGCAATTAGGTTTGCTAATTGGTTAGGTTTGGAGTAAAATTATAGGGGTATAGAAATCATGCTTTAGTTCCTGGGGTCACAATTCCAGTTGAGTCAGTTTATTAGTACGGGTGGCTGGGCTGGGTGGGTCAGCCAATCCACTGGAATGGAGGGCCTGGAAGATATCTCAGAAATTGCCTTTAGGTTTCAAAAGGCGATTTTATCTATGGAGAAAGTTAAGAATTCTTATGACCATCAGCTATGTGACTCCAGACCGGTAATTACAAAGAAGCAAACAAGGGAACAGTGACTAATTATTGTCATTATTTTTAGCTGGTCCTGTGCCTGCACAGAGTTTTGGGGTCCTTACTCCAGTTCTCACCTTGCACCCCTTTCTTAATTTGTAAAGGATGGTTTCAAAAGTAGAATGAGTATCAACTATGTATCTATCTGTATCTTACGTTTATTATGAATAATTATTCAGTAATATATAGGCCATATGTATTTTTATCTAAATAATAGTGAAATTATCTATTTCATTTTATTGAATGCATTATTTTATTTCTGTTATATTGACATTTACATTTTCGTACTGCATCACAACTTAATGTACCTTATTGTGACAGATATATCTTTGATAAACAAATTCTTTGGGAAAAAAGTTGTAGTCACATCTCTCAGTGAACTGAAGCATATGTGTGTGTGTGTATAGATATAGGGAATGTGCTGATCATCACATTGATGTGTGGATTGATCATGATACACACACAGAGAGACACATGTATGGCGGGGAGAGAGAGAGAGAACAAATTCCGTATTTTAGGAACTAAGGTTGAGATGAGGTCACCTGGCTCCTAGATTCCAAAGGGGGGAGAAAACACACACACAAAGACTGGATCCCTGAATATCTAGTTATAAATAAAATAAATAAAATAAGCCTGGAGTCACTGGAAACATTCAGAGGCTAAAGGTGCTTTAGTAAGATTATCTAAAAGTATCGATGAAAAAGAGGACATTCGGAAGATTTAAAGCCACACGAATAGCAAGATATTGAGGGCGGAGACACAGACCAGAGATAGCTGAGTGTTTCCAGAAGCTCTAGACTATTACAACATATTCGAACAGAAGCGACAGCCCCAGAATATAACAACCCCAGTGAGAAATACGTGTTACAACTTGAAACTCTCCTTATTGATCTGGTTTTACAAATGAAGAAACCGAGACTCAGGGAGGTTAAGTGTAGCAGGCTTAAAAATATCGGTAGGGATAGAGCAACGCTGAAACCCTGGTGTCTTTTCTCACAGCCGGAATGTTTTCCCACTGGTCAGGTTACCTTCTATCAGTGTCCCATTGCTTGTAACCAATGACATACCTTCTAGTTATACCAGTCAGATATTTCAATTGTAGAAACAAGACAGAATGTTGAATTAGTAACTCGCAAATATGTATCTTAAAAAATCTAATGGTTAGTGTAGAATGTGTCAAATTATTCCACATGTATTAAAACACCTCTAAGAATTACAAGCTAAAAGATACCAGCAAAAAAAAATCTTTATATTGGATGGATAATCTCCTAACCCATGTTAAAAATTGAAATTTCTTTGTAAACACATTATTCTAAATATAATATAAAAATAATTAGTCAAGAAAAGATGAATCCCAGTGGCTGTCTCTTTGAGATGTATAGGGGCTGTTTTCTTCCACACTAAATTTATTGCTTTTTCTATAATGAAATAGTTTCACGTTCAGGAATTTTCTCATTATCATACATTGCATTGTAAGGACGATTATTGCAGAGGGGAGAAATTGATGAGCTCCATAGCAGCGGCCTTCAAACTTTTCTATAAATGAAACGCTATGAATTAAACGCACCCCTTCTAACTCCCCATTACCAAGACTCCTTCCTTGACTCAGTAACTTTAGAGACTAAGGTTTGGATCCCTGCATTATTAACAAGCACATGATGTAATTCTGAGATAGGTGCTTCTTAGACCATTCCAGAAGGCTGGAGAGCATGAGACTTCTAATAGCATAATTATATTTATTTTAGAGATTTCAATAATAAAGCCCTTCCTAATAGCTATGAGGGTTAATAACTAACTGTTATTAATGCAGCCTTGTTTGCATCAAGTTCTGCTCCAGAATTCTGTCTCCCCTTTCATCTCTCCTGCTTTCATTAACACAGCACTTCCAACCCTCAGCTATCAAGCAGGAAGCAACATGAGCTTTGCAACTGCGTTGCTTAAACAGCATGTTTTTTTTCTTTACACTGTTATCACACTAAAAACCAGCAGCCAGCCTAAGGTAAATCAAATTCTTAATTACTCAGTTGCTTTATTTACGATTCATATTATTACAAATGTCTTCAGGGAGAGACGCTGGTAGACTAAACTACCATCCAATGTTTTTAAACTTTGCAGATGTTTCTGCCTATTTCGGCTACCTCTTCGTACTCATTTCCCTGTCTCTTTACACTACAGCTCTCTTTGTGTTTAGTAAGAGATAATTCTCAGCAAAGATAAACCGTGACTCTCATGCAGATAGAACAATAAAAGCTAAAAAACGCATTTTATAGATTGTGTGTAATACATTATTAATGAAGAAATTGGTAAGCTGTTATAACCAGTTCAAAGGGGAATCCAAAGAACAAACGTATCTACACATCAGGAACACTGAAATGAATGTGCGTACGGAGGCAACACTGGCTTCTTCTACAGTGCAGGAGGGAAATCAATAGAACCTCTACCAGTCAGAAGTTCCTTGTCCATAGACAAGAATTATTTTTTTGTAAGAAAACAATGCGTTTATTTCTAAGCAAAGAAAAAACAAATATGGCAACCTAGGCTAATGAATGATTAAATAGGTCTTGGAGGTTAGAGACAGTGAATTGCTCGGAAGAGATTTAAAGGCTTATCTCCTCCAGATGCATTTGCTTGCTTTCTAAGAGTAATAAAAACCTAAGGACTTGTACTTTCTCTCCTCTAAAGAAAATTTGTGACATTGCAGAGCCAAAATCTCTCTCTCACTCAATGGAGGGGAGGAAGAGAGAATGTGCTAGCTACTCTGTAAGTCCAAGCCTCATAATTTTAAGGAACTCCAGCATGCACAGGTACATCTAGCACTCACTACATCAGCACATGGAAAATTGGGGTGTGAAGATTCTCTGTCAGTAAATGGTCCCTGTGTCTGTTATTATAGATAGATATATAGGTAGATGGATAGATAGATACATAGATATAATCTGTATATGTGGCAAGATAGCTTGTTAACTTGCAAGTAAGGTAACATCTCAGACTATTCACAGTTTCAGACTTAACATTATTTGTCAACCCTATTAAGTATCCACAATTTCCAGAGTTATAAAACAGCTCAAAGGCAATCAATGGAAGTTTCAGAGCCACCACAGAATCGGAATCAGATAACCTGGAAGGTTGTGCTTTAATCTAGACAATGCATTATTTTTATTCATTCGTTTATTTGTTTATTCCCTCCTTTCTTCAACAAATATCTTCTGCCTGTTGTTGTACCAAGCCCAGGTGCTATGTGCTGGAAATACCATGGTTAGCAGATCAGAAACTATTCTACTGTTCTCATAGAGCTTACGGACTAGTGGGCTTACAGCCTGGCCTGCAATAAAATAAACAACAAAATGTCAAATTACAAATTGTGATGAAGTATCTGTTTTTTATGGTTCTTATTTCTAAATAGGTGTTTTTAGAAACCTCAGATAACACAATCATGTCTGAAAGAACAGTTAGAGGCTCTAAACCGAGAATTTTCAGAGATTTTCCGATTAACCAGGCACATGAGATGTGGAACCTGGCTGCTGAGACACCGTTTCCATTGCTCACAATCTGTTGTGATGAGCTCACTGTGTCTGCTTTGCCCTGGAAACCTAGATGGTTTGATAAGCGTGGCATCTGTTTAATGTCATACCTTGTAGTGCTTTTTATTAGAAAATAAAATCACTTCCAGAAACTATCATAGCATTGAAATATTTTAGAATTCCAGAATCTCCATAATTATGTGAGCTGCCCTTTAAGGACTGCCATGCACTATGGCCTTGACTCTATTATCAAACCTGTAAAAACCTTTAGGATCATGTGTTAATTGTGACCCAGGGGATGCTGCACTATAGGGAAGTCTCTCTGGGTGTGATTCCCAAGGCAAAGAGACAAAGGCTTCAAGCAGGTTTATTGTCGGGCTCTCCTGGCAGCTACTCAGCCAAAAGTTAAGCTTCTTCATGCATGCCGTTGATATACCACGAGAGAAGGTGAATAGTTTTGCTCAACAGTAAAAGCAGAGCCCAACAGCGGCAAGGCTGACCGATTTGCCTGGTTAATAATATCTTTAAATTTCCAATAGCCAAGGTTGTGTTGGCTAAAATTATAGAATTTCACACGTACTAGATTGCCTAGTGCTGTCAATTTATTTTCCAAATTCGGAAAAGGAGGCTCAGATTTTACCTGACTTTCCTAAGGGCACAAGATCCGTGCCAGATCTGCCACTCAGATCTCCTGATGGCCTCAATGCAGTCCTCCTGGCCACGCATAATTTCATCAGCTTGTAGAGCAAGTTCTCTTTGACAAAAGCGTTCTACTGATAAATGGTGACCTGAAATGCAAGAGAAGGGTGGAGAATAAAATTAACAGCTAATGTTTCCCAGAAAAAATAATGGTCCGCATATGCAAGGCAATAAGGCTGTCATGCTGGTCCTGCCTCAGCCTGCCTCTCTGTTCCAGACTCTGATGACTGGGAGAGAGGGGTAGGAATGAAATTTTTCAAAGTATATCTCTTTATCTTGTTTTGATCATTGATCCATGTGAATGTGTTAGCTAAAAAGAGGGGAGAAAATTCTACCAACTATTACTGTTTTCTTCTAATTTGGAATATTACTCTGTAATACAGAAGAGTTATGTGACTTCACAGCACATATCTAGGGGAGTTTTGACAACTTCCAATTTGTTTCTTGCCTGTTAAATCACAGGCCTTTTGATTAATCTGTTCTTGTGCCTGCATATATCACAGTACGTATAGTATAAAATCTATTGCTGGGGAAGTCAAAGGACAGATACACTCTGCCTATCCTCTGTTATAAACATCGTGAGATTTTTATTTCATCTAAGTAATTTCGATAATCAGTATGATGGAAATGCTTATGGACGCTCAGGTACCAATAGTGATAGCTCCAGTAGATACTCAAAAGATATTTTATTTTCGTGTTAGTTGAGTTGCTGATGCTGTGTCAGATGTGTTCAATTCAAAAGGGTAACTTCTGAACTATATAGATCACATGATACCAAAATGAATATTTCATATTTGATTTAAAAAGAAATATAAGTGTATTCATAATTAAATATTAACTAAAGAGAGATACATACTGGCTATAATATATGTATTTTTTTATTTCAGCATATTATGGGGGTACAGATGTTTAAGTTACGTATGTTGCCCTTTCCTCCCCTCCCCCGCGAGTCCGAGTTTCAAGCATGTCCATCTCTCGGATGGTGTGCATTGCACTCTTTGTGTATGGCTATAGTATTTTGACTTTTTCCTGGTTACACGAATAATTTCTAAGAGTAAAAAAGTCATTGCCTCTATTATGTAATATAAAATTTTTCGCTAATTCTAATATGCACATTTTTTTCGTAATGTAACATCACTAAGTTCTGGGTGTGTCAATAATCATGTTTTATAATTATAATAGACAGCATTTTTTTCTTTCTTGGGAGAAAAATAACATAATGATTCATCTTTAAAAAGATAGAATATCAGATTCAATGAAATGAAATATATCACAAAAATTTAATAATTAG
This sequence comes from Indri indri, assembly GCA_004363605.1. Taxonomy (NCBI): domain Eukaryota; kingdom Metazoa; phylum Chordata; class Mammalia; order Primates; family Indriidae; genus Indri; species Indri indri. The sequence continues at coordinate 16,905 of RJWJ010025958.1, forward strand.
GTTTCCTAATTTTTTAAATCATAAATATTGTCTGGCTAAATTTTATGAAAAAGTAAAATGAAATCACTGTAAATGCATGGCAGTAGCAACCATTTATTTCAGGGAAAAGAACCACTTTATTGTAACTTTAAAATTTTAAGAATCCGTTTGTGCTGATTCTACCTCTGAGAGAGGTTTGATGACTAGAAAAATTTGACTCAGATCAAAGGTGATTTTGATTTTCTTTATTTATTTTAACTTTTGCAGACTAGTGATGGTCTCCTCTCTTTCTTCCCCCATTTCTGCATACAAGAAACTGCATGGACCATCATACAACACAATGGCTCCGACTTAACAAGAGTCAGAAATACTAATCCAGAGAACCCATATGCTGGGTTTTTCGAGTACGTGGCCAGCATGGAGCAACTCCAGGCCACTATTAACCGTGCGGAGCACTGTGAACAGGAGTTTACTTACTACTGCAAGAGGTCACGGCTTGGCAATAAGCCAGGTAAGTAAACTGGGGCACCTGTCACACTGCGCACGTCACATAGAGCACTCAGCCAGCTCCTGAGGTTTTAATTCTGCCGAGGTGCTGGCATGTAGCCACTGAGGGTGTATGATCCTTGCGTACTTAGCAAACATGTCACAGTCTGGAAGTCACAGGGATGCTTTTGCCTGAAGAAAAGAACAAGGTCAATTTACATGGAGCTTTACTCAAAGCCTTGATTACTTTTAAACTGTCTTCCTGGCCCTGGTTGGGCACAGCAAAGGCTTTCTTTTGATAATTGGTGAATGCACAGTGTTTATCTCTTACGCAGGGCGAGTAACACAGAAAGGTTTGTTTTATCATGGAAAAGAGCCAATAAACATATGACTTTGTGTTTTGAAAGTGACTATTCCGTTTGACTCTTTTTTATGGATGGTTGACAACCTCCGGGTATAACTGAAAATTAGAAAATTCTTCTAGAAACGCACTTGACTTAGCAGCTCAAATAGGAATCAGAAAACCGTCTTAACTCTTTCTTTTATTCTACTATTAATTAACCAGTCTACTTGTGGAGTGTGATTTTAGTTTTATGTTTTCTCCCTTTAGAACATTTCATTATGCCGGAGTATCTCAGGCCCCACCAATTCTGCCTTAAATGGGCGTTCATGACCTGATTCTAGGAGTTACAGCAAGAGCTTTCCAACTGGCTTCCCAGCTTGCCATCTCTTTATGTCTTCTAACCATCCAACAGAAAATCCGAAATGTTAAAATTTAGGAAGAAAACTAACCTTTGAGAAACACTGCTTCCGTCACAGCACTATTCTATTTAAGAAGTTCTATTGCCTTTCTGCTGTTTGTCTGTCCAACACAGACTCTTCTGCCTGGGTCCCAGAACCGCCTACTCCAGATCCACCCTGCCTATGCAACCTTCCTCTCATTCCCCAGCACACTTTCTCCTAGCAGTGACATTCAGGTGTATTTTTCTTTACATATTAGAGAAGATCCCAAGATATCTGCACTACCAAGCCACTTTGTTAATAGTCACTCCTGCTTGTTGTCCTGAGAGGGGTTGGCATTCAGATAGAATGACAAGAATTTTAAAAGAAATGTGCTTCTTATAGGAACATCATATGCCATATGGATTATCTACAAACATGTTGAATGGTTGGTCTAACATTTGAACCTTTCACTTTTAATTATGCATCCTTCTATTTACTCTCCACCCGCTTAATACGACCGGATTAATTTCTCCCCTGTGCCTGAGTTCCACCCCTCCTCCTTTTCCTCTTTTTCAGAATGTTCTCATTCAGCCTTTTACCCCTCCAATCCCATCTTGCTCAAATCTCATCTCCCCCTGAAACCTCAATCCTATCTGCAAATGAGGATCAGACAGTCATAGTGCAAAAAGCATAGGATTTACAGGTGGGGAGAGAGCTAAGTTCAAGTTCGGGTCTCTCATTTACTAGGTACCTACAGAACTTAGCTAGACGAGTCTTTGATTCATGAAATGGATGAATGGATGAATGATGACTCTCAATCTTTGTTTTCTCTTCTTTGAAACGGAGCCAATAATGCCAGCCTCACAGGGGTGCAGTGGTGATGGGGTGGAATAACGCATACAAAGTGCATAAAGAGAGCCCCTCTCGTCTGGGAGAGAGGCTGTCAGCATTAGCAGCAGAGAGGCTATCTAACAGTAAGTTAAAATGTACGTTGGCATTTGTAAGCAAGGGAGAAATTAGTAGAAATCCCAGATTCTCAATCAGGCTAATGGTTACGACTCAAAGGTTTGAAAGTCAACAGAAAAAAATCATCAAGTACCTTTAGGGGCTGATGGATTTGATGTTGCTTCTCATGCCTTGATTCTCGGATGACTATAATTTTTCCTCTCTGTACCCTTTTTTCCCCCGAGACAGATTGCCTACATGCCTCACCCCCTTTTCTGAAAATTCCCACCTAGACATTCTGTCTATTCTTTGCTTTAGTTCCTTGGCATCATGTTTAGTCTTAACTCCAGGAGGAGCTGGTAGCTGAACATTTATTGTAGAAAAAGATGCATTTGCTGAAGGAATTTTTTTTTTTTGAGTGTAGTATTTGCTTCAGGCATAAAGATCTTTCATCGTTATTTCTGTAGTCGACAAATAAATAGCCAAGCCATTAAATGGAAGAGAAAATACATACATCCAAATAAATCTTAAATCATGACAAAGGAGTGCCATACCACATCTAATGTTTAATACACAGCACATATATTTTTAGACAACAAACATATTGAGATGAATCAGTGACTTTACATAATATTCCATAATGTTTTAAAAGACATTTCATGATTTCAAATCAATTTTGCTTGGGCATATTAGTTACTGTGGTTGATATTTTGATGCCAACTTGTTTTAGAATTATTTTTAAAGAAATTATATATATGGACTTCTCTCCATTCATTTTTTACTGTCATGACTACATTAAACAGGAACTGCTGGTTTCTTTTTGACCCAAAGAACAATGTATCAATCATTTAAGCCTAAGTACTAAAATATTTTTTAAAAAAACCTTTCTTGAGGAAATGCCATTAATTATAGTGTTTAGTGTATTCTTACATCAAATCAATCTTTTTTTTCTCCTTTTATTCTTCTTAATGATTTTGGAAGAAAGCAAATGTCAACATTTCTCACCTTTGTCTTTCAGATGGCGCCCCTCTGAGCTGGTGGATTGGAAGAACCAATGAAACACAAACTTATTGGGGAGGTCCTTTGCCTGATTCTCAAAAATGTACTTGTGGATTAGAGGGGAACTGTATTGATTCTCAATATTACTGCAATTGTGATGCTGACCGGAATGAATGGTGATTTCCATGTGATTTCTTTATACAAGACAAAGATTTTTTTTTTTTAAATCAATCACCCAAAGTATGTATAGCTAGGCAGATAATGAACAAGTTAGTGCAATGAAGAAATTAGATAAAGGTATATTTTGATGAAACATGGTAAGGCTTAAGATCAGTGCCTTTCTGAGGGTTTTTGTTTTTGGGCTACAAGGCATGTACATATTACTTTTATAATATGATGAAATAGAGGAATCTGTTACATGGGAAGTCAATTATTCTTTTTAAAATTATAAATAAGTAAACATTCTGTTACTTTCAAAATGTATGTACAGCCAATTAACAAAACACATTCCTTCAATAATATGCCTATAAAACCTTTAAACATGTAAACTTAGAATTTCCCACAATTATTTTAATGTGCAGACCTTTTATTTTTTTAAAAGAAGACAAACCATGCCGCAAATATTAATAACGAATGTTCTCTGAATCCTATTTTGAAAAAGGAAATCTATAACATTTTAGGAATTTGAAAATTGAATTTAAAATATTCTTTGAAGCAGAAATGAAGTTTTATGCATGTGTTCTCTTTAATTGGAAAAGTTAATAGAAGATATTTATTGTATTTGAGACTAGAGTTGGCATGTATATTGCTCTTATTTATTATCCGTAAAGTGAAAATATTTTAAAATATTTATGTTCACATTTCAGCATAGCATATGCATATGTTACATTGCTAAGCAACTGGACCTGCATTGAAAAATTACTTTAAAAATATTAATAGTCAATCTGGCTGTAAATATGAGTGATTTTATTATAGAATGCACATTAATGTCAGTGATCAATCTGCTGATAATTGAGCTCACAATTTGAATTTGATAATATTTACTTGGCATATATCAATAGTATGTTTTATACATAGGCTTATATATTTATATAAAGACTGTTTATATATATATATATATGTAGACAGAGAGAGAGAGAGAGAGAGAGAGAGAGAGAGAGAGAGAGAAAAGAAAGACTTTTAGAGTACCCTAGAAGGAGGAATCTATATAGAGTAGTGTGGAGTCATGATTGCATTTTTATGTTACATGCTTGGTATGAAGAATATTTTCTCTCTTAAACTGTCATTTTTCAAAATTTCTACAGCTTTTAGAAGGCACTCTTTTCTTCTTACTGTCTTTAGAAAATATGCCTACAGAAATATTTTATTTTAAAATGTGAATAATATGCTAATAACAATACTTAAGAAATTAACCTAATCACTAATAACTCTCTAATGACTCTATAACATATTGTTACTTACAAATAAGTTAAAAAATAAGATTTTGAAACTTCTCATATTAAATTCTGCTTATGGTGAAGTAGCTTGCATAGAACTAACCCTTTTCAGAAAATGTTTGTAAACCCAGGAAAATATTATAAAAACAGCTACTCGAAGTAAGTAGAGAGTAATAAAATATAGACAGAAACTGCTAGGTTTAGGGGCCTTTAACCCCCGAAAGAAGGGAACCCAAATGGGTGAGACATAATATATTAATACCCTTTTTCCCTTGAGGACATAGGTCACCTGCCATGGGATGCCTAGAACTCAAAGGGAATACTAGATTTTTTTTGGTTTAAGGTAACACAGGACAGAGTTTAGAGATGCTAGAATAACTGGACATTGAGGGAGAAAGGGAATTCCCAGTAAAGACAAGCCACCTAGGGTGAGTCCGCTATATAAACTTTCCTTAGATCCTCAGCTCACCCTTAACTGCACATGCAAAGGGAAGATTTCTAGGAGCCAGAGGTACAGCTGGAAAACTGAACAAGCTATAAAGAGATTTCAGTGTCTACTACCAGAGGAGAGACAGAATTTGGAGTTTAAAAATCACTAATTGAGCTAAGCTTTACGTGACAGAAGATCCATGTGTTTACAGCAAAGGCCGTGTCCCAGAACTGAGGGATTGGATAAAAACTAAGAGCAAAACTGACACAGGCCCACCCTACTGACATAAAACTAAGGATACACAATTTATCGTGATAACGTTGTGATTTAACTGTCTGTGAAAATAAAAACGAAATTTTCAGAGAATGACAAAATCCCAAATCTTTACAATATATTATCTATATTATTTAGCATATTATAACAATTACTGAAGATTCCAAAAAAGAGTAAACTCTGATCTAAAGTCAAGAAATTAAAAGCAGTTATTTCGAACAAATCTTGGGGCACTACTGTTTGAAATTAGCAGGCAAAAACTTTGAAGCACCTATTATAAACATGCTTAAAGACTTAAAAGTAAAAATAATCACAATGTGTAAACAGAAGATATTTTAAGCAGACAACCAAATGTGAACTTCAGAATAGGAAAGTATATCTGAAATGAAAAATGTTAACAAATTCTTCAGGCTAAAGAGAAATAATCCCAGATGAATGCTCAGATCTTCAGGAAGAAATGAATATCTCTGGAAATTGTAAATATGTTGGTAAATATAAAAGATAGTGTTTAAAGTCTTTCCTTAATTAAAAAATAAAATTTACTATTTAATTATAAAGTTTTTAACATATGGATTTAAAATATTACAATAACACAAATAACAAGTATATATGTGTTTATGGGGGGTGGTATTAAATAAATTATCCCATAGCAAGCTTCTGACATTTTATATTGTTATAACATAAAATCTAAGTACACTGTGATAAATTAAGGATGCATTTCATAATCTATAAAGCAAATATTAAGATACGATAAACAAAGGTATAACTAATGAGTGAATAGAGAAATTAAAATTAAATAAAAAAAATGAAATAAACCAAAAGGAGGCAGCAAAGAAAGAGAAGAAGTACAAGAAATCATATGGGGAAAAAAAAGAAACAAATAGCATAATTGTAGACCTAAAATCACAATACGAATCATTACACTAAATGTTAATGGATTAACTAACCAACCATTCCAGTCAAAAGGTAGAAAATGGTCAACTGAGTTAAAACATCTCCAGCTATATTCTAATTTTAACATGTTGTATTTTATATTCTCTATTATATATTTTCTACCAGGGATGTTAAAATGTTACCATGGTTTTGTGTACTGTAATGAGCAATTGGATGATTGATTATTCTTTTGTGTGTGCAAATTCAGTTCATAACATCTTGGTTTTGAAATGCAATAAGAACTATCAATAATTTTAAGAATCTTTTTGTTGTTACTGTTTTTTAGGACCAA
>RJWJ010025959.1:0-23407 GCA_004363605.1 Indri indri
CCACAGTTCTGGGAGAGAATGGCACTAAGTCTTTTCTGGGAAGAATGTGCACCCACCTTCCCTCACTGCAGACGATAGACACACTCAGTGTCAGGGTAGATTGGCAGGTTCAGCTGGTACTTCTTTTCCAGAGCAGGTGGCACAAAACGGCCCCCCAAGTAATGGTAGCGACCAGTAAACTGGGTTGCAGACTTTTTGGGTGCCGTCAGGGAGATGAGCAAGTCTGGCTGGATCCCTCCAGCGTTTCCCTTCTCCACATCCCATCCTGAAAAGAGGGTGGTGTTCAGGAAGAACAAAAGGACAGATGTCTAGCCCCCTTCCACAACTTGCTTTATCCTAGTCCTAAAGGAGTAGGAGGCCCTCTCAGTCCCCACCTGAGGAACTTTCATCCTATGACCTCCATATACCCTTGGGCTTTGGTCTCTTCATGGGGCCAACATGTAGAGGGGGCTCCTGAACTCTGCTCCCCAGCCTTGATGTGGGATCCAGAAAGCTGTATGCCCCACTAGATTCAAATTATTTTAGACACAGTCTAAGCTGTGGCTCATCAGGGCTCCTAGGTACCAGCCTCCAGACACAGGGTAGGGCCCCAATCACCCCCAACCTTCTGGGTCCCAGCACCTGAGGGAATGTCGATACTGGCAATGGGCACAGTGAGTCCCTTCAGGACACTCAGGATGCTGTGGAATGGCTCCCGAACATCGCCTTTGAAGCTGAAGCCGAAGATGGCATCCACCACCAGCTCATACAGCTCGTCAATCATCGTGGGCTGTGGTGGAGCAGACAAAGGAAAAGATGTCTGAGCCAGCAGGTATACGATGAGCCTTAACCGGGGAGGGCTGTCCTCTGCACCCAAAGACCATTCATAGAGGCACAAATATAACTATGTCATCCAGAGGGCATCCTGAGGCCTAGAGAAAGTGGGTTGGTCCCTGACTCAGGCCAAGCTGAGTACAGACACATTTTCTGTTCTTAGTATCTGCCTGCCATTGGGGAGGCTACAGTGTGGGATAGCCTGAGACTGGGAGTCAGGAAGGCCAGATTCTGGTCTTTGCTCTGCCAGGATGTAATTTTGTGATTTTGGGCAAACCACTTCTCTGTACCTCAGTATCTTCATCTGTAGAATGGGTTAAGAAAGTTTAAGGCCGGGTGTGGTGGCTCACGCCTGTAATCCTAGCACTCTGGGAGGCCGAGGCTGGAGGATCGCTCAAGGTCGGGAGTTCAAGACCATCCTGAGCAACAGTGAGACCCCGTCTCTACTAAAAATATAAAGAAATTAGCTGGACAACTAAAAATATATAGAAAAAATTAGCCAGGCATGGTGGTGCATGCCTGTAGTCCCAGCTACTAGGGAGGCTGAGGCAGTAGGATTGCTTGAGCCCAGGAGTTTGAGGTTGCTGTGAGCTAGGCTGACACCACAGCACTCTAGCCCAGGAAACAAAGCAAGACTCTGTCTCAAAAAAAAAAAAGAAAAGAAATTTTTAAAAAGTTCAAATTTCTCACTCCTAAATTCATGCATGTGCAGAAAGGGTTTAGGGTGCAGCAGTCACTCCAGCCCCTGAGAGGGCCAAATCATGTGTTTACTGCATGCTAGGGGAGGAGGATCTGACTATAGAGGAAGGAGTGACCAGGGAAGATGAAGGAGAAAGGAAGCCTTAGAAACGGTGATGTTGGGATTCATGGAGCCCACCTTATGAAGAAGGCTCTCACACGCCTTCTATTCAAATAGCATCCTTTGGGTACCTTCTGTGCCAGGCGTTACAATGAGCTCAGCGTGGAAACATGAAGGAAGAGCAGAGCACAGGCAGAGGTTACTGGGGAGATGAGGTATTGAAATGGACCCACCTACCTCTGGGGGCATTTCACCAAGGAAAGGGATGTCCATTTTCTGACACTGGGTCACCAATGCAGTGAAGAGTGGCTTGTTAGGCCTTTTGGGGTAATAGACGGTTGGCTGGTAGCCCTAGGAGGAAAGTGGTAATTCAATCCCAGATCCCAGAATCCTCATGCCTTCCCCCATGGCCTCTCCCCCACATACTCACAAAGAGTTTGAGGTGTCGAGCGCAGACCAGGCCATCTCCTCCGTTATTCCCCGGGCCACAGATGACCAGGACAGTAGGAGGGCTCCTGGACATGGACGTGGGGGGATATGCCTGGAGATGGATGGAGTCAGGGGAACTCATAGGGGTTTCAGACAGCAACAGGGTTGGCCCAGCTGTCTCTCCCACCCCTCTGTGCCTAGGCCTGGGGACTTGAGCAGTGACTCCTCCCTCGCTCCTCCCAAAGGCCGAGAGTTGTGCCACTGACCTTGGCAATGGCTGTGGCACAGCTCAGCCCAGCCAGCTCCATAAGTTGGTCCACGCTGAACTGGTATTCGTTAAATAGCTCCTCGTCCACGGCCTGGGCCTCCTCCTGGCTGAGGGAAACCCTTAGCCTGAGTTCCCGCCCCTCGGGTGCTCCGTCGCGCAGGCGGCGCGGCCGTCCCGGGTCCCGCCCCCGGGAGGGAGAGCAGGCCACCCGAGACCTGCGCCCCGCGTGCCGGTCCGGAGCTTCGCCTACCTCAGGTACTTCACCGCTGTGCTCGCCATGACCTCTGAGTAACAGCGGCCACCCGAGTTCAGTCGCTGCGGTCCCCACCAGCTGGGTCCTAAGCGGCAGCCGCCGGCCTGGCTTCCGATTCGCGGCAGACGCGAGCCGGTAACCAGCAGTCCCAGCCCCAGCAGCGCCCTGAGCCCGGACATCCAGCTCGCAAAACGCTCGCCCCCGGCCCGCCCGGCCCCGGCGCATGCGCGGTGCTCGCCCCGCCCCCGGAGAGGCAGAGCCGGCACGCGTGCGTTCCGGAAGTCGCCCGGAAGCGACGGCGCGCGCGAGGTTCTAGCGGCTCCTGGGCCGTTTTGCAGCACAAAGGTAGGCTGAGGACCGTGCTATCTGGGGCCGACCTTCCATGCACCTTCCCTTACAGCCTGGATCCTAGCCCTTCTCGAGAGGGTTTAGAGGTGCCACACATTTCCAAACGTAGCGAAGTGGTATACACCCACCGCCCTTTAACAATAATTTACGGTTTTGTATCTCTTCCAGACAACTGTATAGCACAGCACTTAGCCTGGATTCCTTCCCCACCGCTTGCTACCTGAGTGAACGTGGACACCCCTGGTGTCAGTTTCTCGGATATACAACAGGGAGAGTGGGTACATACTTCATAAGATGACATACAAAACCGTTGCTGAAGGCGTGGCACCTGGTGCATAGATTAAGCTAATGTTCTTATTTACACTACTGAGCGTTTTATATAACTTAGCACCCCACTCTCCACTACATTAGCTTCCCCTGCCTCTGCTTTTTACCAGGGTATCTATCACGCTGTACTTCCCTAATTATATTTATCCCCTTTACCAAGATAATAGCTACGGAAATAGAAAATTGTAAACCTTAAATATGTTGAGTAAGCTACAGTTAAAAATGTAACTGAAGCCTTGGCAACATAGCAAAATCCTGTCTCTACGAAATAAAAAAACTAGCGTAACATGTTGTTATTTCCCTATAGTCCCAGCTACTTGGGAGACTGAGGTGGGAAGATTGCTTGAGCCCAGGAGTTCGAGGTTACAGTGAGCTATGATCTCACCACTGCACTCCAGCCTGGGCGACAGAGCAAGACCAATCTCTTAAAAAATAATAATAATCGTAGTTTAAACCATAGGCTCCAGGTCACAATAGTGTTTCACTAGAAATCTTGAGAGGAAGAAAAACTCAAGTACTTCTGAGAATGGGAACACACTCTGTTGCATGGTTAAGGGAAAAGGTTGGGGAATAACAAACCAGTTACCTTGAAGGCACTAAGATAAAAATAATTATCCAGATTGTTATGGACTGAATGCTTGTGTCCCCTCCCAAATTCAAAAATTGAAGCCCTAACTTCAAACGTGGTGGTATTTGGAGATGAAGACTTTGGGAGGTGATTAGGATTAGTTGAGGTCTTAAGAGCTAGGCCCTGGTCTCGTAGAATTAGTGCCAGTGTAAGAGCTCTCCCCTCCCTGCCCCCTGCAAGAACTCCCACCTTGCTGGCACTCTTATATCAGAATTCCAGTCCCCAGAACTGTAAGAAAATAAATTTCTGTTGATTAAGCACCAAGTTTATGGTATTTCATTACCACAGCCCAAGCCAAGACAAAGGTGATGTGAAGGTCCTCTTTTTATGCTAGGTAAATTCTTATTCTGTACCATGAAATGAATTCCTGGCTAGTTCACCAAGAATGGCAAGAACTCCTCCTGCTTTCAACTACTCTTCTGGTATTCTCCTTTTTAATTATAAGAGATTTATCATCTCCTGCGGGATGTACATTTGGCCTCCAGCTATGCTTGTTTTACATGTTTGTTGTGGGAAATTGAATTTGTCGAGACTTTGTGGTGGGGCCGGGCACGGCGGCTCACGCCTGTAATCCTAGCACTCTGGGAGGCCGAGGCGGGAGGATTGCTTGAGCTCAGGAGTTTGAGACCAGCTCTGAGCAAGAGCGAGATCCCGTCTCTACTAAAAATAGAAAAATTAGCAAGTTAACTAAAAAAAAAAAATAGAAATAAAAAATTAGCTGGGCATGGTGGCGCATGCCTGTAGTCCCAACTACTTGGGAGGCTGAGGCAGGAGGATAGCTTGAGCCCAGGAGTTTGAGGTTGCTGTGAGCTAGGCTGACGCCATGGCACTCACTCTAGCCCAGGCAACAAAAGCGAAACTCTGTCTCAAAAGAAAAAAAAAAAAAGACTTTGTGGTGGGAAATTGAGTTTACTCATCTAAATTGTAATGTACACACCTATATATACTGGTGTGTACATTACAATAGGAAAATCTTACCCAAGACCTCACCGACTTTATTTTCTAACTTCAGTATATAAGTGGCTTCACTTTTACATATTATCCAAGACTCCCTACAGGTCTGTTTGAGGAAATAAATTTGGTGATTTTGAAAATTCATTTCTAAAACACAGCATGTTTCTTTGACATAGATAACATTTTTGAACACTTGTATGTGCCAGGTGCTAACATGAATCATTTCATTTTCACAGCGACCCTATTATTATTTGAATTTTACAGATGAGAAACCTGAGGCTCAAAGATGTTGAATGACATGCCCGTGATAGGGTGATAGCTGTCAGTGGAGCTGAGATCCAACCGCCTCACCAAATGCAGACATATGATGTATATAAGGGGTTGTCACCGCTGACTTCATTCTGATGAAGAGTAACTATAAAATAATGACACAAAGATATCCCACTACACACACCCAGAATTTATACGACCACCAAATGGGGAATATAAAACAGACCAGAATGGCAGTGCCCGAGATCTAGTCCATCTTGTTCTTGCCATTCAAACTTTTGGAGTTTTCTTTGGGAAATGCCTTCAAAACCAATTCAGGTAGGACACATGGATCGAGCACCTGCTATGTTCCAGATGCTTTACATATATTATCAAATTTAATCCTGTCAACCCAATGCTGTATTTTTATCCTGTTATAGAGAAAATTGAGTAGCAGAGATAAGATAGCTATTAAATGGTAGAGCCAGTGACAGTTCATACTGGGTTGGCCTGATCCAATAGCAATACTACTGTGTGGCAGTCACTGCTACTTGTCCCTCAAAATCCATTCTCTTTTCTTCCTTTGGCAACAGATCCCCCGAGTTTTATCCGACTACATGGCTGCCCAGCTAAACACTACATTTTCCAGCCTGTCTTGCAGCACCTAGGTATGCCATATAACTAAATTGTCACCAAAGCTGAAATGATATACGCAATTTCCAATTTACCACTTCTTTGGCTCTTCATTTCCTTATGAGGACTCCTGTGTATATTAAGTAAATTTACACACTTTTCTCCTGTTAATCTGTTTTACATCAACTTAATTCTCAAGTCCAGCCAGAGACCCTAAGAAGGTAAAGATCTGCCTCCCCTATACCCTCTTATCTGACATTATCAGGAGTAGATTATTTTATTTTCAACTTAAAAAATACATTCATTTTCCATCTGTCAAGGTGGGGGCAGTGACTGGAGTTTTCCATCTTTCTTACGTAAACCTCACCAGTTATGTATCACCCGCAATTTCCAGTTTGCTTCCTTAAAGTGAAACAACTAATGCCATGTTTGAAGCAACCTGTGTGCAGAATTTGTTTAGATTTTTATGATTTTCTCTGAATTTATAATAATCTCCTTGCTCACATCTAATTCCACAGCAGCTTTTTTCCCCCTTTCACCACTTCTATTCAACATAGTACACAGCAGCTTTTAAAAGTGACTCACATTAGTCAAATCTAAAGATCCAACTTGTTTTCACTTAGTTCATCAACATATATAATATTTAATTCAATTACAAATTACAGTAAACACACACAACCGGCATAAACACACTTCACAACTAACTCTGGGTAAGCATGGCTTAGCTGTGAAAGTGGAACTGCACAGCATTCTAGAAGATGCTCACTGCCTGGGTTTGAAGCCCAACTTCTCCACATACTAGTTGTGTAACCTGGGAATTCAAACTACTTAAGCTCTGTGCTCTATTTTCCTCATCTGTGAAAGGGGATAATATTAATAATAGTACCTCATAAACTCACAAGGATTAAAGGAGAAAACACTTGTGAAGCACTTAGAATAGTGTGGAGCATGTGTTAAGTGCTCAATACATGTTACATAGTATCATCGTTGCTGGGCTGCTGGCAGCAGCTGTCCTACAGGCCGTAGGCCTGCGCCCAGCATCCCGTCTTCCATGGAGGAAGTCGGTGCCTCGATTGAGTAAGATGTATCTTCTGTAGTATTATTAATATATCATATGAGAAAATGGAGGACTGGAGAGTCAGTGACTCCGAAGCTACTTGACCAAAAAGTCATAGTTTTTAGAACTGCAAGGGCTTTAGCAATCATGAGATTTAGATCCAGGAAAAAAAGTGAAATTCACCATCCATTTTGCCTTTTTTTTTTTTTTTAATACTTATTGAGTCCAAAAATCCTAGTGAGTAGCAAACAGAACCTCTCAGAGCTGAGACTGCAGAGCCCTCGGCCAGCGTCCTCACTGGCTGACTATGTTGTGTTCCCTGTCCACACAGGGAACAGCTGGGCAGCTGGGAAAGGCTCAGTCCCCTGAAACCCGTAGAGTGTGTGTGTTGGGGCAGGTTCTGCAGAGGTGAGGGCTGTGGCCACCAGGGTGGAGGTCACATGACTGTGCAGAAGCCAGATTCTGTGGGTTTCCTCTGGGGACTCCTGCTGAGGGTTTCCCTGTGCCATTCAGGTGACCTGAAGGAGACAGAGAGGGGCTTGCCAGGGAGGGTGACTGGGGAAAGAGCAGGAGGCAGCCCACCCTGGCTCCAGCTTCCCCATGCCCTCTCTAGCCCTTACCTCTGCTGGTGGGCTCCAGAGCAGGAGGCAGTAGGCTTAAATTTCATGTCCCCCCATTTTGCAGGACTGTCCTTTTCTCTGAGGCCTACTGTCAGGCCATGCAGGAGGCAGGGGATACCCCCGGCCTCCAAAGCTGGGTGAGGGTTGTTCGGATTGCTAAAGAGCAAAGACAAAGAGATTCAGGGCCCTACGTCCCAAGCACCAGATCACAGCTTCCTGTAACAGTGATCATGTTCCATTAAAATCATCCCAAGCCACGTCTTCTGCTTTCTTTGCCATTCTCCAAGCCTCCCTCCCTCCCCCAGGGACCCACCTATTGCCTTGGGAGCCACTGGGTACCAGGATGCCAGGGTACTCCACTCTGGGAGGGCCTGGAGCTCCAAATGGAAGATGGGCTGTGGGTCCTGGACCTGGACAGAGAGAGACAGACATTCACCACAGCCCTTTCTGTACCAAGAACCATCACAGTGGAAAAGAGAAAGCTCTGGGAGAAGAATATGGGGGTGGGCGGGTTCGGGATGCACTGGTCACTGTACACAGAGGGTACGTAAAGAACTATCCCTTTACAGGGCAGGTGCTTGGTAAACATGGGCCAACTAGAAGCTGGATGGTGGGAATGACTCACTGTGCCTGAAAGGAAACACGCTGAAAAAAAGACATCAGTAAATTCAAGTCAGCTCAACAAGTAGCAAGAAACGCTCCTCCCACAGTTGCAAGCCTTTGGGGGAAAGAGACTCATGAACAGCGAGCTGGGGCCAGGAAGCGGGCCGCACAGCAGGAGGCAAGCGGCGGGTGAGCGAGTGAAGCCACAGAAGTCCCTCCAGCACCCACAGCCGCTCCCCATCACTCGCATCACTTTCCAAGCGCCCCGCCCCCCGTCAGATCGCTGGCGGCATCAGACCCTCATAGGAGCGCGAACCCCACTGCAAACTGCGCATGCGAGGGATCCAGGTTGCGCTCTGATGAGAATCCAACGCCTGATGATCTGAAGCAGAGCCCAGACGGCGACGCCCCCCAATTCCCCAGTCCGTGGAAAACCTGTCTTCCACGAAACCGGTACCTGTTTGGTTTCAGGTACCTGTTTGGTACCTGAAAAGTTGGGGACCAGTGAGCTGGGGTAAGAAAAGCACCCAGCGTGGTACTACTAGGCATGTAGCAGGCTTTCAACAAACCTTGGCGCTCTAAGATGCAAAGTTAAGAAAGCCATGAGAGCAGGAAGACATGATTCTAGAAAGGGTTAGGGGGTGGGGGGAGAATGGGCCAGGGCCTCCAGAAACAAACAGAAATGGGGGGAGGGCTGTTCTGGGGGTTGGGAAGCAGAAGGGGGAATGGGGCACGGGTGGTGAGGGAAGCAAGAGGGGTGGGGGAACGTGCCACACGTGCGGGGAGGAGAGGCACGGCCAGGGACAGCCTGCATCAACTCACACTGCATTCTCCCAGGCCCAGAAGTCTCGAGAACATTCGCCGACCCCTCCTCTTTTTTCTCCTCGGGGCCCGCCTCAAGCTCTTCGACTTCCCACTCACCGGAAGACCTGTGGGGGTAGGGAACCAGGCGCGGCGGGCAGAGCAGCACCCAGCCCCCTCCTCCCCGGGTACCAGCGAAGTCCCACCCACCAAGCCACCTCCCAACACCCTCCAGAGGCCACGCCCATCCCGAAGCTCCGCCTCCCTCACCCGCGCTGTGCTTCTGCGGTGCTGCCTCGCACCCTGGCTGGGGTCCCTGCCGCGCGGCAGGCCCTGCCTGGAGCCTGGGGCCTTCCTGGAGCCGAGGTCTGGGAATAAAGGGGGATAAAAAGAATGGATTTGAGAAAAACGGCTGCCCCAGCTGTGTATGTGTGCAGGAGTGTATGTTCCCTCCATCTACCTGCAGGAAGACACATGGCCCCAGAGAGACCTGAGGTGTGCGGCTTGTCTCTGAGAATAAAATTCCAGGGTGAGGCCCTTTGTTCTGTTAAGGTCCCCACTCAGTCACCCTCAAGTTAGAGCTCAGGCTTAGGGACTGTCAGACTAGGCCAGAACCTGACAACCATCCCATCCTGTCTGGAGCCTCATGGGGCCAAGTCACAGAGAGCTGGTAGCTGACCTTGAATGGGACCTGGGTCTTCTGACCCCCACTCCAATCCTCTGCTTGTGCCAAGCTAATTTAATTTTGCTTGCAGATTGTAAATATGGTGTCCTAGTCTTTAAAACGAGAGGTCATAAAACCTGTTAAATACACATAATAAATATTACAATTTCAATTCCTGGGTTGGAAAGAGGTTTTCTGAGGGTGTCTCAAAGTGTGAGGGAGGAGGAGGCCGTTGGAGAGACAACGAACTATGAAGAGAGACACAAGTAGAGACAGGGTGAGGCAGAGCTGGAGGGGCGAGAGGGACTTCCCTGGAGCACTATCCCCACCCTGTGGCCACTTAGGGAACTGCAGCCAAGGACTTGAAACTTTCTACCTCCTCATCTATACCTATATATATATATATATATATATATATATACACATACATTTTTTTTTTTTTAGACAGGGTCTCGCTCTGTCACCTAAGCTGGAGTGCAGCGGGCTGATCATAGGTCACTGTAACTTCGAACTCCTGGGGTCAGGGGATCCTCCAGTCTCAGCCTCGTGAGTAGCTAATACTACAAGTGCACGCCACCATGCCTAGCTAATTTTTTTTTATTTTTTGTAGAGCCAGGGTCTCACTATGTTGCCCAGGCTGGTCTCAAACTCGTGAACTTAGCGATGCTCCCACCTTGGCTTTCCAAAGTGCTGTGATTACAGGTGTGAGCCACCATACCCGGCCAGGGCTTAGGATTCTTTATTACACCCCTTGGCCTTCACCCAATGGGCCTGTTACCACCTAGCCAAAGCCCTGAAACAGCCCTTTTGTTGGAAGTGTGCCACGATCCCCCGCCCACCTGTCCACCCCCAGGAAAGTGATATCTATCCCATAGGCAGGCTCAGAGCAGATGAACACAGATGAGCAGTCAAGCACGGTAGCTCTGAGAACATCGTCTCTGCTTACCACCAACCCCTTCCCTGGGTAACCTTTCTCCACCCCTCTCTCCTTGTCTCAGGTGTCATCTCACCAGGGTGTGAGCCTGGACCAGCCCCACCTGGCCCAAGTAGGTCCTCATGGCGTCTGCCAGCTTGGCCACCAGCCTTTCTCGCACAGAATCTGGCTCCTTCTGGGGAGAGGGTGGATAATAAGGTAATGTGGGAGGCCTGGACTTTATAGTCCTTTGGGGGTTGGGGAAGAAGGAAACAGGAAAGGGAGGAGGGAAGGGGGATTTGTCTCCCCTCTTTCCTATCCCACCCCCATGCTTTTCCCAGGGTCCTGCCACCATCTGCTCAGAATTGTGGATGGAGACTGACCCCTCCTCACAATAGTATCTCCAGGCCTAGCACACAGCATGTCCAATGCATGTTTGATGAGCGGGGAGAAGACAAGGACTGAAGGCAGGAGTGTCTGCCAAAGAAGGCTTCCTGGCAGAGGGATAGCAGGGAAGAGGTGGATTCTGGGATTGGGGGGTCTCACCTGACACTGGGCCAGTGCTTCCTTATAGTACTTCAAGGCCTGGTCATACTGCCCCAGTCTGGCTGCAGCAGCCCCCAGCCCCTCACAGGCCTGCCACTGCCCCTTCATGTCCCCTGAGGAAGAGAGCCTGAAAGGTCCTCTCACAGCTCCCTACCCCGCTGACCCACCCCTGCAGAGGTACTCCCCACCCTCAGTTCCCCCCACCTGCCTCCCAACCAGCCCCAAAGACCCTCAGCCTTCAGGCACCCCCCCACCCCAAGTCACATACTAACCCCCTCACCCTTACCAGTGTCCCGGGCAGCTTGCAGGGCATGCAGGTAGTTGTCTCTGGCGGCCTTGTGGTCCTCCAGCTGGCTCAATGCAAATGCCAGGCTGCCAAAGCTCCGGCCCTGCTCCCACCGCTGCCCCACGGAGCCTGATGACAGAGCCCACCCCATCCTAAGAAGGGACTCTGGCTGCTGGGCATCAGTACCCTGCCCCCCAGCAACCAAGGAAGGGTTCCGAGGAGTCCGGTATCCAGCCTCAGCACACCTCCAGATGGACCACAGAGGCCTGAACTCTCAATACCCAGCCTGTCCTCATCCTGAGTATTGGTCTGAATGTGTCCACCTGACTGGTTTGAGTCAGGCAACAACCCTGTGAGGTAGGCAAGGCAGGTGTCAATAACCCCATTTATGTACATGCATGGAAACTGAAGCTCAGACAGCGAAAGTGATTTGCTGAGAGTCACGTAAACAGAGGAGGGACTGGGCTCCGCTTCAGGTGTCCTCTCCTGTCTAGTACCCTCCCCCTGCCCATCACTGCCTCCAACCCCCAGGCCTTAGCCTCTGGGCCCACGACCCTCCATTCTGTCTGGCTATCCCATCTACTGTACTCCCAGCCCTCACTGCCCTGGTTCTGGGCTTCCAGGCCCCATAACTAGTCCTAGAGGTTCATCTACCCTTAAGCTTTGAGGCCTCTCTGAAACCTTCCTCAGTCCCTTGGTCCCAGACCCATTCCGCAGCCCCTGGCACCCACCATGTAGGTCAGCAGCCTTCTGGTGAAACTCTCGAGCTTCCTGATAGTTGCCGAGGGCATTGTGGGCCATCCCGAGGTTTCTTAGCACTGTGGCCTGCTCTCCTGGCCCCCGGCACAGGGGCAGGGCCTGCAGGAAGGCCTCCACGGCCAGCGGGAACAGCTGGAGCTGGGAGTAGCCCAGGCCTAGGTCATTATAGAGGTGCCCTAGAGGGCATAGCCAGGGTCACTGGTAGCCAGATCAGATGTAACTAAGGCTGTACTGGTGCAGCCCTTGTCCCACGCCTCCAGGCTCGCCCTATCCCCTACCCCAGCCCTTGGAGTGTCACCAGACTCTGTGTCTTCCCAGATCCCACACCTTCCCAGCACGAAGGCCTCACCCAGCAGTCCCTGCTCAGCGCTGCTCTCAGCAAGCCTCCGGCTCTCCTCCAGCACCTGCGCAACTTCACCTACCCCGTGCCGCCTGCTCTTCAGCATACACCCCGCCGCGGCCCCCAATGCCAGGGCTGCAGCCCGGGGCTGCCTTGCTTGGGCATAGGCCCTGCTTGCTTCCTGCAGGCAGTGGGCTGCTAGCTCAGGCTGTCCCAGAGCCTGGTAGCAGGCTCCCATTTTTGCCTGGGCTTCCCCCTGGCCACCCTGTGGCTGGTAGTGGTCCAGGGCCCTGTGGTACCAGGCCAAAGCTTGAGGCAGGTCACCGAGGGCATGGTAGGCTAAAGCCACATTGAAACACTGGTCACCGTGATGCCTGCCCTGTGCCTTCTCTTCAGGCTGGGCTCGAAGGAGCAGCTCAAGGCCTCTGGCTGGGTCCCCAGTCTCCACATAGGCAGCCCCCAGGTTGAAGGCACAGGCCCGGAGCACAGGGGTGTCCCTGGTCTGTGGGGTCTTGGAGGCCAGAAGGAATGCCCTCTGGAAGCTGGTCAAGGCCTCACGGTTCCGGCCGGCCTGTAGGGCCCCATGGCCAGCCCTGGTGAGGGCTTGGATGCTGGCCTCTGGCTGCAGCCACTTTCTTTTCTTCTTTTTCTTCTTGGAGCTTGAGGGCTCAGGCTCAGGCTCCTGGTGGAGGATATCCTCAGGGTTGGGGGAAGACATAGGGCTGACAATGGGGAACAGACATCAGAAGTCAGCCTTGGCTTCCCCTAGAGCAGGATCCCTTTAGGGCAATTCAGCTCTACCCTTGCCCTGGTGTGACTCTCAGCGTTTCCAGGATTTCTCTCTGACATCTCACCCTGCTTCATCTACCCCATTGGGCACCGTATCAACTCTCACTCTGATGTCCTGACTAATTCTTAGTCCTCCTTCAAGACTCAAATCCAGTAACAGCTTCCTTTAGAAAGCCCCTTCTTCTCAACCAGCAACCAAGTGGGTACTGTGTGGTCCCTACACCTGTCTTTTACGATATTTATCACACTGGGTCAGAGCTGCTGACTTCCTTGTCTTTCTCCCTCACTAAATTTGGAGCAACCTGAAGGGTCTGGCACATACTAGATTCTCAATAAATGTTCATTGAATGAGATGGAAAAGTTCTGAGATGGATGGTGGGGGTAGCTGCACAAAAATGTGAGTGTACTTAATGCCACTGAACCATGCAGTTTAAAACGGTTAACATGGTAGATTTGCTGTTACATATAGATATTTTACCACAGTGGAAAATGTTTGGGGAATGAACAGATAAGTGCATGAAGAAACAGCACATACAGGGCCTCGCCTCCATCCTTCCTTCATGCTGTGCCGCCACACGCACCCACCCACTCAAATCCAGACACTCCTGCCGTCTAGTCTCAAGGTGTAGTGCAGGTCAGTTCAACAAATACTCAGTGAGTGCCAGCTATGTGCCAGGAGCCATACTGGGCGCTGGGGACCCAAAGCTGAACTGTCCATGGAATTGGCAAGGAGCCAACCTCCCAGAGCGCGGGATTCCGTGTCCCTGTTTACTGCCCTTTCCCTGTCTCAAGGCCAACCTCTCTCCCCACCTCCACAGCTTTCTGTCTGCTGGCTGATTCCAGTCCCCAGCCTTCCTGCTCTGGTCTCAGGAGCCCTCTTAAACCCAAATACGTTCATCTCATCAGTGCATATATCCTTTTAGTATCTTTCCCCTAGAAAGGCAAAGCCTTTTCATGAACCCTCCTCCCAGGGGATGGGAAAGGAGTGGAAAAGCCCCGGGGGCTGTCACCTCTCCCATTTTCTTCTTTTTCTTCTTCTTCTTTTTTTTTTTTTTTTTTTTGTCCTTTCTTAGGAGGCACAGGCAGGGGCAGTGCATTCTCTTTTTAAAGAAATTCTCCCAGCTTCTAAGACTACCCAGAAATCCTGCCTTTTCAAGGCCCTAAACCCTGGGGCAGTCCTGACTACTCCCACCCAGTCTGGGGTTCCCACTGCAGGACGCCTTACCTCCTTCAGTCTTCTCCGAAGCTGGCCTCTGGAATGGCCCCTCTGGCTTGGGTTACCTCCCCTAGCTCCTCACAGCCCCTGGGTTACTAGATAACCAGGTACCATCCTCCATTCCTAGGGAATTCTTTGAGTGACAGCTCAAAGGCCCTATCTGAGTGCTGAACTTGACAGTGCTCAGGTACAGACACCCCAGTTCCATTGCCCTTCCTGCCCTGCTACCCTCCACTCTTGCAGACACACCCCCTCGAGTTCCTTACTTCCAGGAATAAATCAAAGCCTCATGGCATTGGTTACTAGCTATACCTCAGAAATCTATTTCATCCTTCTGTTTTACAGAGGAAGGGACCAAGGCTCAGAGAGCAGGTGTGACTTGCCCAAGGTCACAGAGCAGTCATGCAGCTGGGGTTAGAACCCAGGTTTTCTGATTCAGGGTAATTAGCCTGGGCTTCCACTACACTGTGATTGCAAGCATTAATGGGGCTTGGGCTGTCCAGGAAGTGAACTTTCCCTGGCACACACCCTCTCTTACATGCTGTGTTTCTGTGTGTTAGTTTCATATCTGGGAACAAGGTGAAAGGTTGATGGTCAGGAAAGGCCTAGAGATCAGAAGAGCCTCCCTGCCCCCGGACTCCTTTTCCCAGCTCCACTGATCCGCAACCTACATGTTCTGCTTAATGAGAGGACAGCAGGCCCCAGGACAATGGGGACCTAATGGCCCAACTCACCAAGGGTGGCCTGCATCAGAAGGCAAATGTCCTCATTTACCTAGGGAAAGGCCTCTTTTGAGTAAAGAAAACTTTGCCAGAAATAAAATTATGAGGAAGTAGTTGGGCTTACCTGCATTTGCCCTGCAGCCTTTACTAAATGCCTGCTGTGTGCAGGGGTGGTGCTGGGAGCCTCAGATGGCTCTGTAAGGAAGTGAAAAACGGCTTTCCTCTACCCTCCTATGTTCTTTGGCTGAGCTACAAATTAAATTGACATAGGATGGATCAACAGGAGAAAAACCATTTTAATTACAGTCATGCTTTGCTTAACAACAGGATACATTCTGAGAAATGCATTGTTAGGTGATTTGTGGTTGTGCAAATATCATAGAGTGTACTGTACTTACATAAACCTAGATGGTGTAGCCTACCACACACCTAGGCTGTATGGTATAGCCTGCTGCTCCTAGGCTACAAACCCATACAGCATGTTGCTGTACTGAATACTGTAACACAATAGCAAGTATTTGTGTATTTAAGCATATCTAAACAGAAAAGGTACAGTAAAAATACAATATAAAAGATGAAAATGGTACACTTATCTAGGGCACTTACAATACATGGAGCTTGCAGGACCAGAAGTTGATTTGGGTGAGTTAGTGAGTGGTGAGTGAATACAAAGACCTAGGACATTACTGTACACTTTTATACAACTGGCAGCACAATAGGTTTGTTTACACCAGCATCGCCACAAACACGTGAGTCATGTGTTGCTCTAAGACATGATGGCTACATCAGTAGGTGATGGGAATTTTTTAGCTCCGTATGAGGGTAGTCATTGATTGAAATGTTGTTATGCGGAGCGTGACTGTAAGTGCGTATGCACGGGAGTCCCACAAAACATGAGACCTGAAGAAGGGTCAGATGACTGGAAGTTTATATAGCATCCTGAGCTGCAGAAAGGAACAGGGGCTTAGGACACCTGCAGGGTGGTGGCAACACAAGTTATTGGAGGGTAGGGGGAGGAAGTGCATGGTGAACAAAGGCTGTCCTGCTAGGTATTAGCTTATTAAGTATGAAATGTCCGATTTCCTTAGGTACTGAGGTTGACAGGTGATATCTCTGACATTTCACTTTGACACTTCTTGTTTTATTTTTATTGTGAAGGTACATCCTTAGTGTTTCAAACACATGTTTTGGCTTGTGATTATCTTTCAAATTGTTTTTTAGAGCAATTTTTGTGAAACCATGGATAAGTCAAAAATTCATGTTATTTTTTAATATGAGTTCCATCATGGAACCAATGCAGTGCAGACAGCTCAAAATATCAATGAAGTGTTTGGGAAGGATGTGGCTAATGAACGCACAGTATGTTGATGGTTTGAGAAGTTCCATTCTGGTGACTTTAATCTTGAATATGACCCACATGGGCCACGTGAGACCAAGGTGGATAATGATGAGCTGAAAGCTGTAGTGGAAGCGAATCCATCTCAACCTGTGAGTGAATTGGCAGCAAAGTCTGACGTTAATATTCCAACAATATTGGACCATTTGAAACAAATCAGCAAGGTAAAGAAGCTGGATAGATGGGTATCTCATGAATTAAATGAGAGCTTCGGAAGAGAAATCGTCTTGAAGCTTGCCTTTCTTTACTGCCATGACATAAAGGTGAACCATTTCTACACCTATTGTTATGTGTGATGAAAAATGGATTCTTTTTGACAATTGCAAGAGTTCAACACAATGGTTGGATAAATATGAAGTGCCGAAACACAGTCCAAAACCAAATATTCATCAAAAAGAGCTACTGGTATCTGTTTGGCGTTCTAGCGCTGGTATTCTCCACTACAGCTTCATGAAACCTGGTCAATCGATTGCAGTGGATGTCTCCTGAGACCAAGACTAAATGATGAGGATGCTTACAAGTAAGCAGCCGAGATTGGTCAATAGACACAGGCCAATTCTCTTGTAAGACAATGCTTGACCACATGTCACACAAACAATGCTGCTCAAACTATAGAAGCTGGACTTGGAAACTCTGTGTCATCCACCGTATTCACCAGACCTTGTACCAACTGACTACCACTTCCTGCAAGGAAAAATATTCGATTCTCAACAAGCTGTGGAAAACACCTTTTGCAATTTCATCACCACTCCCTCTCCAGGCTTCTTTGCTGCTGGCATAAACAAGCTACCATGAAGATGGCAAAACTGTGTGGACAGTTTAGGCGCATACTTTGATTAATCGTACTGCTTCTTGTTTGAGATATAATGAATGACACTTTTGAAATCGGACATTTCATATTTAATAACCTAAATCGATAAAAAGTCTCTGGGGTAACAAAAGTTATCTCAGAGAAGCCCTCTTCCTGATACAGATGCTTTACTCATGTAGATTTCTTTTATAGATTTAAATTTCTTTTCCAAAAGGACAGCTTTTCAGAGCTACTCCTGTGTCTGCAGTTTCTCAGAATAACCACCTCGAAATATGCCAAGAAGTATATTTTGGGGTGGCATATTCTGGTTTCCTACAGTCATATTTTGGGGTGGTGTGTCCTGAGTCCCAACAGTGCCCATGGCTGAGATAGGCTCTCCCAGCTGCCTGCAGCTTCTGCCCACAGGCTGGGCCTTCAGGATGCTACTACAGCCTGGCCAGGGCCAAATATGCAGGTCAGTTTGCCCTTCACTCAGCAGGCTTCCCTTAAGGAGAGAGGATGATTTGGAGAGGGGGAAGGGACTGAAACTGCTCTCACCAAGGTTCTAATGACCTCCCAGTGATCCAGCGATCATTTCTGAATCATTTTCTTGACTGATTTCTCCGCTGTATCCATCACATCCTTGGAACTCTCTCCTCACTTGGCTTCTATAACCTACTGTATTCTGGCTCTCTTTCCTTCTCTGATAATTCTTTCCATCTCCTTTGCTGGGCCCTCTGTCCATCTCTTAAATCCTTGTGTCTCCCAATACTCTGCCCTTTGTTATTTTATATATAACTCTTCCCTTTACATATACTCTGCCCTTCTTACTTTACATATTTTTTCAAGAACATTTCATCCACTCCTCTGATTTTAACACCACTGATAAGGCAATAATTTCTAAGTGTATAACTGTAGACTTGTCCAAGTCAAACTCATATTTCCCCAAGTCCACCCTTCCCACGTTCTCAGTGTCATTAGTAGACCACCAACACAGTCTCTAAACTAGAAACCAAGGAGCCATTCTTGACTCTTTCTTCTCCATTCTCAGTCTCAGCCTATTGAGTCTACCTTTGCAATCCCTCTCCAGTGTACCCTCTTTTCTGCAGTCTCATGCTATGGAGGTGGGATAGTATATAGTGGTTAAAAAGTCGAGTTTGGAGTGGGATCTATTTGGGTTTATTTCTTGGCTCTACCAGTTATTGGCTGTATGACCTTTCTAAGCCATAATTTCTCATCTGTATTGTGAAGATTAAATAAAATGGTTTCTTGTAAGATGATGCTATGACCAGCATATAATGACCAGCGTATAATAAGTACTCAATACACATCAATGTTGTGTGTTGGTCCATAACTCTGGTGTGGGAGAAATACCTCTCCAGTCAGCTTATATTTCAAGCCCCTCCACTGGGATGGTGGAAACAATGTGAGTCAGTTTGGGTGTTGTCCCCTCCCTTCCCCCGGGGTGGAGTCCAAGTCGGGGAGGCATGTGATGCCAAGTCTGAGAGGGGAGGCCCATCTGGTCCTCAGCCATCTATTCACAAAGGTGTCCAGTGACAACTCCTTTCTTCTCATCTACCTGGCCTTTTCAGGCCCAGAGACCAAGCAGAAGAAAAGGGCAATTCATTCAGGTACTTTCTTTCTGGCTAGGTAGGGGAATTTCTGCACAGCTGTCTAAGGGTATATCTGCCTGGCTTATTATGCAACTGTTCCTCCTCAGGGTTCTGTGCTCCTAGGGTTCTTCCCGGGAGGCAGGGAAGGGGACCCTATCACCAGAAACCACCAACATCTAGATTCTCTCTACTTCCCCCAGTTGGTGAGAGGCAAGGGGAATCCCTTACGGTCTTCAAGGAAACACCCACTCTCTTCAGACCTTACTTTTCCCAAACAGTTTTGTCTCAGCCCGAGTCTCCTCTGTTCCTCTGACGGCTCTAGGTTTGGATATTTTGTTTTCTGCCCCCTCACATCTCGCCCCCGAGTCTGTACATCTAGGCTGCCTGGCTGCTTAAAAGGAGTGTTGGGAAAGGCTAAAGGGAGAAATACCAAATGGGAAAGTCTATCAGATAATTTTTTTTCCAGCATAGTTGTTGTTATAATTATTTTTTATTAGTTCAGGCCCGTATTGTCTCTCACCTGTGCAATGGCAACAGCCTCCTGATTGATCTCTGTCCCTAGCCTCACCCTCTTCCAAGCCCCTGCTGTTGGGGGGTGGGGGGAGAAGGGGGCGTCCTAAAATATAAATCTGGCTCTGACTATACCTCAAATGTTCCTTGGCTGGTGACTGCTCACCAGAGCCCATCCCAGCACCACAGCATGGTGCCTCCAGGCCCTCTTTCTGTGTCTCCCTGGCTGAGCTTTGTTCTCCTCTAAAACCGAACTGAGTTTAATTTCCCCAGCTCACCTCCTGTTCTTGCACATGCGGTTTCCACAGACTGGAATGCCTCTCTCCTTCAGTCTGATGAATTCTTCTACACTTTTCAACCCAGATCAGCTGTCGCCTCCACTAGGAAGTCCTTCCTGTCTTTCACTGCCCCTAGTCAACAGCAATGATTCCCTCCCTCCGCGCCATCACTGACCTCTTAATTTACTTCACTATGTATCTATCACTCATGCCAGAACAGCAAACTTTTTAGAGGATTAACTGAGCTTATGCATCTCTGCATCTGCATCTGCTAAACCACCTAGTTTAGCGCATAGTACCAAGTAGGCCCGCGAGTTAGCAGGACCCAGGAATACAGTAGGAAGTGGAGCGGGGGTTAATGGGAATGCCGGGGGAAAACGACAGAGGCAAGGGCAGCGGCAGAGGCTACTTGAAATAAGTCTGTTAAGCGGCAAAGGAGTCCCGAGGAACAGCAGAAGAAGGAACTGAGTGCAGTTCGGAAGGCGAGTGCCCCTGCCCCAGCCTGGGGCGGTTTTCTGGTCTCCACCGGGGCGGCGCGCCTTCGCTTCCTGAAACTACAGATCCCAGGGCTCTCTGCGGTGCGACCGGAAGTGTCCTGTCCGACTGTGGAGACGGAGAGGGGCGGTGGCCCAGCGGCGGGAGATTCAAACCTGGAAGGAGGAACATGGAGGGAAGAGGAGCGGGCCTGGGCCGGGCGGCCTGTGAGTGCCGGCAGGGTCGGAGGAGGGTTCCGCGGTGGTGCGGCTGGTCGGGGGCTTGGCAGTCCCAGGAGAGGCTGGGCCGGGGGCTGGGCGCGGAGCCTGGGGAAGGGGCGGTGGGACTGCACTGTGGGGAGGGAGTACTCAGTCCCGGGCGCCGGAGTAGAACTGTGAGCAGTGACACGTCCCCTGAATAATGTGCCGCGCTTTAAAGCTTACAAAGAGCTTTCTGCCTTATTTCCAAGTTCTGGGGCTCCGGGATCGGGAGAACGCAGGTGATCTGGCCCCTTGGAAGTCAGCAGTTACTGATGGCTAACACGCTTGCCAAGCGCTGCCACGGGACAGGACGCCCAAAGGGACCCAGGACTCTTTTGCTTTGAGATGCCGCTTTGAGACTATGCTTTTTAAACCTTAGGGTGCCGAAATTACTTGGGAAGCTTGTTTACAATGCATATTCATGAGCACTATCCCAGAGCTTCGGCTCCAGCAGGCCTGGATTGAGGCCTGGAAACTGCCTTTATAACAAGCACTGTGTTTTCCCTCACCCCAGGTGATTGTGATGCAGGTAGTCCATGGCCACACTACTTTCAAAAACACCGCTTTAGAAAGAGAGACTGGGGTTGGAAGGATTGGGGGGGCAGAGAGATTTCCTGAATGAGAGGCAAAATCTGCTCCTTCTTCCACCCCCTCCTTCCTCTCTATTAAGATCCAAAAAGCAAAGCCACGTCCACTCTTCTGCTAAAGGAATGCTAGCTCCAGACCTGGAAAGGACAGAAAGACTTCTTTTTTTTTTTTTTTTTTTTTTGAGACAGTGTGTGTGTGTGGGGACAAAGTCCCTCCCATCTCTCACAGTCCTCAATTCATAACTCTGAGGTGATGTCACTCACTTACTGGTTTATTTTCCACGCTTAACAACCAACACTTGTTCCTTGTACGCCCCATTGGAGGAACTGATGGCTTTCCTGCGGTTGGCCAGTGCTTTCAAATCTGTACTGGGAGGGGTGTGTGTGTGTGTATGTATGTATGTATATTTTAACTTGCTTAACTGCCAATTCAAATAAGCCCTGCCCTTCTCCAAATCATATTGCAGAATATGCAATATAAGGAAATAGGAAAAGACTGGGAATGACATTAAGTGCTGAGTCAAAGACAGATGGACTAAGCTCTGCCTTTTTTCAAGCTCTGTCAGTTTATCTTCTCGGTGTGCATGTAGCTTTCTCTCACCCTGTTTGCTTTTGTGTTATCTTCCCTAAGGAGAACAGAGAGATAGGGGAGAGGAGGAGGGAGAAGGGTTAAGTGAGGCTGTGGCTAAGGCAAAGTGTGAGTGCTGTCTCATTTAAGCGTTCTCTATTCTTGAGTTTGGAGGTCAGAGTATTGTCTGCATTTTATTTAGCTTGAAGATTATTTTCCTTCTCAGGTGACCTCTACCAGAAAGGATAGTGAAGGTACCTTTGTGATCTTTTAAAATTCTCTTTGTCCTTCCACTTAACCCCAGGTGAGTGGTATTTCTGGTGGACTGCCTTTTCCTCCTTTCTGCCTGTTTAAAACCTGGTTCATAGTTAGAATCCTTTGCTTCCTCTACTGCTTCCATAGATTTTATTCATGGGCTATAATCGTACTTATCACATTAGGTTGGAGTTATTTACTTACATGTTTTTCTTTTCTAATAATGATCTCTGTATTTCATAAGAGTAGGGGCCACTAGCCCAGTGCCGGACATAAAGGAGGAATCGAGTGAATGAATGGCTGTTGAATGATGAGTCCTGGTTGGTTCTGTTACCTAGCCTCTGACAGAGTAGGATGACACAGGTCCAGTTCTTGGAGAACTCAGTCTAATTAGGGATGAGATAAGAAGCCAAGTTTCCAGCCAATTAGGGCTCTGGACATCCTAGCTGGGAGACATGGAGGGAACGGGCATGAGGAGACTTAAGGAGGAAGAGAACAGGGAGATGGCTGCAGAGGAAAGAGAAGGAACGCTTCCACTACAGGAGGAGGCTGCCTGTTTAAGGGTATCCTGGAAAGAGGAGAAGGAGCGACGTATGGGAGACGCTTCAGGTCTCTGAGCAGGGTTGCCTAAGGAGGTCTGTTAAGAAGAAGCTTCAAGGCCGGGTGCTGTGGCTCACGCCTGTAATCCTAGCACTCTGGGAGGCCGAGGTGGGCGGATCGTCCTGAGCTCAGGAGTTCGAGACCAGCCTGAGCAAGAGCGAGACCCCGTCTCTACCAAAAATAGAAAGAAATTAATTGGACAGCTAAAAATATATAGAAAAAAAATTAGCCGGGCATGGTGGCACATGCCTGTAGTCCCAGCTACACGGGAGGCTGAGACAGTAGGATTGCTCGAGCCCAGGAGTTTGAGGTTGCTGTGAGCTAGGCTGACACCACGGCACTCGCCCCAGGAAAGAGAGTGAGACTCTGTCTCAAAAAAAAAAAAAAGAAAAGAAAAAACTTCAAAGGCCCCCTAATGCTCCCTTCTTTGACCTTATTTCCCTTTACTGCTCAGATGAACGCCTCACAGCTGAGGAGATGGATGAGCAGAGGCGGCAGAACGTTGCCTATCAGTACCTGTGCCGGCTGGAGGAAGCCAAGCGGTAAGCAAGGTCCAGAAAGATGGACACTTTCTAGTCTCCCTTTTCCACCCTTCCCACCCTAGGTATCTGCTCCCAAAACAAATGCAACAGGACGGGGTCCATTCTGTGGGAGAGGGTGAGTTGAAATAGCTGTTGTTTTTATTTCTGAAGCAAATCCCAATCACATCCTTGTACTCCCTACATACTTCACTACATATCTCTAAAATATATGTACATTCACTTATGTAACCGCAATGCCATGATAATACCCAACCAAATTATTTGTAAATCTTTGGAAGATCAATACCCAGGCCATTTCCAAATTTTCTTGATTGTCAAAAAACAAAAACAAAACAAAAAAAAACTTCCCATAGCTAGAGCTGGATAAACAGAGTAAAACAATTCTGTTTTTATAGTTAGCTTATTTAAATAAGGATCTAAAAAATTTCACTTATTACATTTGCTTGTATGTTTCTTAAGTCTTCTTTAATCCAGAGCAGCCCATCTCCCCTTTTCGGTTCTTTTTTTTTTTTTTTTC
>RJWJ010025960.1:0-23418 GCA_004363605.1 Indri indri
CCACTTAAAAGATAATAGACATTTTCTTGACTGTACAAAACTTTTTGCGGTTTTCAAAGGGAAGAGCTGCTAACAAACAGTCCCTGTAGGGATGTGTTTTCTGGTTGGGGGTCTTCTCTCTGCTTCTACCTCCAGGAAGCACTTTAGCATCTCTAAATGAGTAATTAGCACTCTCCCTGCTGATTTAGAATAATAGAAACCTCAACTAAAAAAGGTCAAAATCTGAAAACAGATCATATTAGATTGTAACCTTTCTTTTGAAAAGCTTCATTCTTTTAATTTGCACTGGCCTATGAAGAAATCAGTTGCTCTCATTTCCAGTATTCACACTTTGGTGGAAAATCAGGACAAAAATTAACTCAAATTAAGTTATTTTTCTTCAGAATAGGTGGCATTTATCACAAAATTAAGTACACTCTTGAACATTTATGTCATAAATTAAACACTTGTGTAAAATGTAAATAAATAAAATATCATACTTGGTTCTCCTATTATGCAAAACCTTTATCAGATTTTCTTTGGAAAGTATAACATATATACTTAACAAAGAAATTATATTTATCTTACATATTACATAATAATGCAGAAAATGTAAAATTATATTATGAAGCCAAAGATGATATATGATTTTTAAAAACAAGTTATTTACTTGAAATGTAATAACATGTTACACGCTTTCATTAACTAAACAGGACAATAATGACCAACTTATTTACTCCTTCATTTAAAAAAATTGCCATGCACTGGTCATGTACAGAAATGTATGTTAGGAGAAAAATACAATTTTGTATTTGATTGTCAGTCAGGATTTTGTCCAGCATCTTTCATTGAAATAGCATAGACTATGTTTGTATTCTTGTTTATTTTTCTAATATTAAACTCATTACAGTTTACTAGTATAACATACATTAATGTTCTTAAAAAATATTTACCAAAATATTCATTAGGATTTTAGATTGCTACGACATGTAATGATGTAGTCTTTCTTATTTAGGACCTTTTCTTGAGCCAGCATAAATGCTAAATCTGCTTCAGTAAAAATCTTAAAGCATTTAGTCCTCACAAAAACCAATGAGGCAGAAAATACTGTCATCCCCATCCTACAAATGTGGAAACTGATGCAAAAATAGTAGAACCCAGCTATTTCAGCTTCAGAAAGCTGTATCATTAATCACTACATTGTGCTGCTGCTTTTCTAGGAGCCAGAAAAGTAAAGAAGTAGGTAATAGTTTTCTAGAAAAAATGAAAAACATGAGGTCATGAGGGTGGGAAAAATTACTACTCTTTGAATAAATTTAATTAGTAATGTGAAAAAGGACTGAAGATTTAAGCCAGAGAGACATGTAAAACCTTATAAACTACATTATGAAGATTATATTTTAGCTTCACAGCAGTGGACTTTGTGGAGAAGACATATTCTGCTGTCCAGTAGAAAAAGAAATATGCCATAGTTAAATTTCATTAAAAAGCAAAATTGAAGAAGGTTTAGAAAAAGGGCAAGGCTGTGAACAATGGGTATATTTGATAAAATATATCTAATTTATACATGTGGGAGAATGTGGCAGAATGAACCACAGAAATTACAGTGAAAAAGGGAGGAAGTAAATGGATGCAAAAGATATTGGCGAGGTGATATTTAGGGACTTAGTGACAAAAGCTTTAGAAAATGAGGGGAAAAATGAGCAGCAAAGGGTAACTCTTCTTTGCTAGCTTGGGAAACGTGGTAGTGAAGAGATGCGTGAGGATCGTAAGTAGATATTAAGAGCTCATGTTCTAGCTCATTCAGACCTGCTCTAATCACAGGTAAGTTAATTTGGCAAGTAACTCAAATTCTTATCTGTATAATGTAGTTATGTTACTAAATATCTTACAGTGTTAAAATGAGAATGGAATCAGATGCTCTATGCAAAGTGCTTTACACAGAATCTGACATGAATTATACAGTGAATATTTGTATTATTAGTACTATCATTATTATTATTTTAAAGAAGAAATAATATTAAGGCTTAGTAACTTACCAAAGTCACACAAAAAGTAAGCTGCCAAGCAAATACTTGAATCTGTACCCATCTGGGGTCAGGGCATGAAGTCTAACTATTGATCTGTCTGGATTAATGTTATTTACAGATCAAATAAGATATAAGCCCTTAAAGCTAATATGATTGCCCAGAAATACACTCTAGAATTTTGTAAAAAGATCCCAGGACAAAAATATAAGAAAATCCAAAATTTGGGAAATGAGAAGAGGAAAAAATATACAAAGCAAATTTATGAGTATCCAGTTTTGTAAAAGGAAATCTAGGATCTTCAAAGATAAGAGTGTTTCACAAAGAAAGGAAGTGTCATCCATGTCAAAGGTGATTGAAATAACAAGTAAAATAAGGTTTTAAAAAATATCCATTACGCTTAAGCAAGGTTATAGCTAATATTGAGAGAAATACTAAAAGATGTTAAAAACTGCTTACAAAATGCTTTCTGAATAATAATATAGCACTTAAAAGCAATACTGTCTATTATTTGAGAAGTAAGGATTTTTGTGAAGCTGCCAACCTTTAATTATAATGGAGAAAAAGCACTTGAAAAATGATTGTTCACATGTCCAAGAGGAATTTCAACAACTGTATTCACAAAAGCGTGAAAATGCTGTTTCATCCTTATTATAAGACTTCTTATGAAAAACTGAAAATAAAATAAAGAGACTTCACCTCAGTGATAATGACCAAACGGAGAGTCAGACATAGTGATACCACATTTCCAATTCAAGTTCTACAAATTAATATTACATATTTGCAGCCATCTGCAGGAGTCGAGTGGCTCAACTTAATAGACTTTATTGTAATGTGTTGTACATATTCAGAACTTCAGATAACTATTTCACCACATTTAAGCGCTATTGTCAAAATATAGAACACTTTTTAAAATGTTCATTTATTAAATTAATTTTCCAGGTTTTAGATTGTTGCTCTTGGATACTGAGACTATAATTTATTTATTGAATTTCACAGCTTTGTCAATCTTGTTATGTTTTTCTTTGTTGCCTTATCAAAGTTGATTTGCTCCTTCCCAGAGGCTATCATCCCTAGCAGAATATGTTGATTCTTCCTCACTAGAAATTTGAATTCTAAATAAAATACTGTCTCTATTTTATAGTTCTTTGGTTGACTATGTTTCAGATATTTTTGTGGACCAGAGTCTGGGATGTTGATGTTATAAACGTCATTACGTATAACGTTTTTCAAAATCTACCTGCTGATTTACTTCTGCTGATTTAGTCCAATGAAGACTAGTGTGATGCAGATGTTAAAAAGTAAATCGGGTTGCCATGTTTATTATAAAATAGACTTTACATTTTAGAACAGTTTTAGATTTACCCCCAAATTGAGAAAATAGTATAGTTCCCTTATGTTCCACACACAGTTACCTCTATTAAAACTGTACATTAGTATGATAAATTTATTACACATAATTAGCCAAAATTAATACATTACTATTATTAATAAAAGTCCATACTTTGCTCATATTTATTTAGTTTTTACCCAATGTCCTTTTTCTGTTTCAGGATGCCTTCCAGAATACCACACTACATTGTTATCACGTCTCCTTAAGCTTCTCTTGACTGTAACAGTTTCTTCAACTTTCCTTGGTTTTGATAACATTGGCAGTTTTGAGAATTCCTGGTGAGGTACTTTTTAGAATGCACTCAGCTGGTATTTGTCTGGTATTTTTCTCATGATTATAATGGGCATATGTGTTTTTAGAAAGAAGACCTCAGAGATAAAGTGTCATTTTCACCACAACATATCAAGGGTGTGTACTAACAGCAGGACGTTACTGTTGATTTTGACCTTGCAGTAGTTCTATCATGTTTCTCCACTGTAAATATACTCTTTGTCTTTGCCCTGTCTATGCTGCACAGTCAGCCCTTCACACCGTCATATGCCTGGATTCTGCATCCTTGGATTCAACCAACTATGGATTAAAGACACCCGCTGCCTGGAAAAAGGATAGCGGCATCAGAACTGAACATGTGCAGACATTTTTTCCTGTCATTATTCCCTAAACAATATACAATAACACCTATTTACATAGCACTTACATCGTATTTGGTATTATAAATAATCTAGAGAGGAGTCAAAGTATATGGGAGGATATGCTTAGACTATACTCAAATATTACACCATTTCATATAAGGGACTTGAGGATCTATGGATTTTGGTGTCAGCACAGGCCTCTGGAAACAATCCCCCAAGGATATGAAGGGATGACTGGACTCTCTGGTAGGAAACCATTATGAGAAGTCCACACTTGAGTTGGAAGTTTTGCCCGATCTCCTCGAATGCTGGAATTCTTCCACAGTAAAAATTTGTCTCATCTTTCTTATTTATTTATTTAATCATTTATTTATATAAGTATGGACTCACATACATACGCATTTTTTTTAATATTTTGGGTTCAAATCCAATACCACTTTATTCTGTGGTTCAAATTATTCTAGCTTTAGTCATTGTGAGCTCTTTCTGTTAGTTCACTGGTCCCTTGGTCCCTCTGACGTACTCACATCACTGATTTTTATTTTCTTTTTTGAGTACTTCGTCACTTTCCAGCTCATGCTCTGTATTTACTGGTCCTGTCCTGTAATAAGCCTCCAACTCGTATAATTTCTCCGAGGAGCATAGGGCCCTTCAATTGGAGAATATTATTAGAAGCAAGGTCTAGGTGATTTTTTTTTTTTTTTTTTTTTTTTTTTTTTTTTTTTTTTTTTTTTTTTTTTTTTTTTTTTTTTTGCTATAAGGCTTTTGTTGCTTCTAACTTCTCTTAGCTGGCATAGGAATAAAATACATGCGTGTATACTAAAATGTATGTATGCACATGTCAATACATATTTCTAAATATTACCAACTGCATCTATAATAAGCTAAGCATGAGTTTATGCCCATATATCCTACTTTATTATTACATGAATCACTCTAGCTTCCGACCTTTACTCATCGGTACACACCTACTCCAACAGTGAGAAACAGGTCCCAGTCAACTGCCATTCATTTACTCGAGTGTTCAATTAAAGTATACATATAGTTTACCAGAATTGTTGGCCAGTACTCACATAGAAAACAATTTTATTAACTAGATTTTTTTTCTTCTTTTTTTTAACTTTCAAACTTACTCCACTCATTTGCAAACTTAATTAGGGCAGCGCCGTTTTCTCCCACTACTTTCACTGAGTTTGTTTTGTATATGCATCTGTAAAGGAATTAGGTTCTTTCTTCACATTCTGCATTCCATCTGGGATCCCCTGACCTCCTAAGTGAGTTTTTTAAATAATTTTTTACATAGTTAGGGCTACTCTTCATTCAGTAATATTCTGTAGATTTTCACAAATGCATGATGTCATATATCTACCATCACAATATGAAAAGAGTAGTTTCCTCACCCTAAAATATTGCCAGTGCTTCATTTATTTAACTTTTTCTCCTCCTTGTGAGGCTTTTTCAAACTCTAATCCTTTATATATCTCTACTTTTATCATTTGCAGAATGTCCTTTATTGGAATTACAGGGTGTAGCCTTCCTTACCACACTGGCTTCTTTCACTTTAAAATATGCATTTGTTTTATCCATATGTTTGTGTGATTTGATGGCTTATTTCCTTTTATTGCTGCATAGTATTCTACTGCGTGGATATATCGCAGTTTGTTTATCCATCCTCTTTATTTTATATTTATTTTCATTTTCATTTGTTTAATGAAAATGTATTTGTTGTTTTAGTTTAAGAGAACATTCTAGTACTTTCCTATGGCTGCTGAAACAAAGTACCATACACTGGGTGACTTCAAACATTAGAAATTGATTCTCTCACAGGTATGGAAGCTCGAAGTCTGAAATTGAGGTGTGGGCAGGACCATGCTTACCCCAGAAGCTCTAGGGGCAAATCTGTTCCATGCCCTTGTCTTAGCTTCTGGCGTTGCCAGCAATGCTTGACATTCTCCTTCTGTCTTTGTCTTCAGATGGTGTCTCCCTGTGTGTCTCCTCGCATCATCTTTCCTCTGTGCTTCTCTATGTCTGTGGCTCTTCTCTTCTTAGAAGGACACCAGTCATTCTGTGTTAAGTGCCCATCCTACACAAGTACAACCCCAACTTACATCTTTTTATCATGTAGGCTTGGGATATTATTTTGACTCTTTTTGTCTTTTATTATGTGGTTTTAAAGGCTACAACTTCGTTTCATGTACTGTTTTACCTACATCTCCCACAATTAACATGCAACACACTAGCTCTTTAACATTTATCCACAGGATATTAGTAGAAAAAATGAAAATTACAATGTATTTAATTCTCAAGGTTCTTATTGTTTCATCTTGATCAGCAAAAGACCCTTACTTATGTTTTTTTTCATGGAATATTTATAGAAATTGATGATATTTTTAGCAACATAGTGTCAGCATGTTTTGTGGGATAAAAATCATATAGAGTAAGTTCTCTGATAATAATGCCATGAGTAGGACCATAACTAGAAAAATTGCATATCTGGAAATTTCAAAATACACTTCTAATTAACCGTGTGGCAAAAAGTAAATCATAAGAGAAACTATTGAATGTTTAACTGAATAATATTGGAAACAAGGCGATTGTTGATTGTTTTTAGATGTTCTTTACTATACATAGTTTAAATATGTTTAATAGCAGCTTGAAGATAATAAAACAAGTCTCATTCATCATAAACTTCAAAGTTCAAAAGGCTTGTTTTATGCACATCGTGTATAGATATAGTAGTGTATAAGCAACCATGGAAAGAGATAAATCAGTGCTATTATATTGTACAATTTCCAATTAAATCAACTACAAAACCAGAATTGCAATTCAAAGAGTACTTGCCATTTTGCTTGAGTGGTACACCTTGCAGTCAGCAAGTTGTTTATTTTCCATATAAATTGCTTTCTTGAGTGCTCTAACAGCATATATTAAAAATAAACAAAAACAGAAACAGAAACCTCAATAATCATAAGTTAAAACAGTGGAAACTCTGAAATATTTTCAGGAATTGCTTTTAGTCTAGCTCACATAAAATGCTCTTTAATTCTGCTCTATTGCACTTTGAAATGTGCTGCAGTGTAACTGTTAAAGGAACTTCATAACAGATATTGAATTGAATAATGTGAGAAATGCTGATTCAACAGTCATTGTCATTTGGGACATTTGTGAAGTTCTAGATGATTTTTAAAAATTGGGCATTAGTCAACAAACCTCTAGTTTTAAAACACTCATTGACTTACATTTTCATTATGTACAAAATATGTTTGAAGTGCTTAGTAAGTGAAGGTTCATTAACAGTATTGAGTGAATCCTATTGGAAATAACCCCCATTAAAAGATTAAACTTGCATAAGAATACATTTTCAGTGTAAAAAAAATGCTTTGGGAGAATGAAAGGTTTCAACAGGAGCATAAAAACTGTTGAATATCTAAAACCTAAAAGGTCAAGGAAGTTCATGTTTAAAATTAAAGTATGAGCATATTGCTAGTGAAGACGTCATTTGAAGATTTTTATTTAAAAATACACATTTGATTTTAGAACAGTTTTAGATTTACAAAAAAATTTTATGACATCTCATGTACCACACACAGTTTCTTGTATTATTAACATCTTACATTAGTCTAGCGCATTTGGAACAATTAAAGAATAAATACTGATACATATTTTTAACTAAAGTCTATACTTTATTCAGATTTCCTTAGTTTTTATCTAATATACTTATTCTGTTACATAATCTCATCCAGGATACCACATTGCCTTTAATAATCATATCTCCTCAGGCTTCTGTTGACTTTAACAAGTTATCAGATCTTCCTTGTTTTTGATGACTTGGAGAGATTTGAGCCGAATGGTCAGATATTTTGAATCAATTTGTATTTGTATGAATATTTTCTTACGTTCAGAACGGGTTATATAATTTTGGCAGGAAGACCACAGAGGCAAGGTACCAAGGTATCATACCATATGAATGGTGCACAATATCAACATGACTTACCATTGCTGATGTTAACCTCTATCGCTCGGCTTAAACAGTGTTTGTAAAGCTTCTAAAATGTAAAGTTGCTCTCCCCCACCACCCCGCCATATATACAATGATTTTTTTAAAAGAAGTCACTATGTGAAGTTCACACTTAAGGAGCAAGAGGTATGCACCTAACCCTTAAAGGATGAATGTCAGCATAAATCGTTTGGAATTTTTCTGTATGAGAGATTTGTCTCACGTCTCCCACTTATTGATTTATTCTGTCATTCATTTATGTAAGCATGGACTCATGGATATTCATTTCATGTTTTGATTACATTACTACTTTATTTATTTTCCTGTTCAAATTATTCTAGCTCTTTCAGTTGGCTCCTCGGTCCCTTTTACATACTCTAACTATGTGTGTGTGTGCGTGTGTGTGTGTGTGTGTGTGTGTGCGTGCGTGTGTGTGTGTGTGAGTACTTTCTTAATTTGTGGCACTACAAGATACTCCAGACTCATTTTGCACAATTTCTGTCCCAGTCCTAGAATCAGATATTTATCTAAAGAGCCTTGGTTTCTTTTACTGGAGAATAATGTTAGAAGCCAAAACCTTAGTGTCAGGTGTTGTCATTGCAACTGGGTTGTCATTGGTTCTAGATCCTCTCAGCTAAGTAGGGAATACGTGTGTGTGTCCTGACTAGTGCACGTACACATATCTGTGCGTATTTCCATTGAAACTTTGGGTATGTATATTAATAATAAGGAAGACATAATTCATACTGCTATGCCCAGCTCTAATTTATTACCACATAGACAATTCTAGCCATAAATCCTTGCTTATCTGTAGGCACTTACTCCACCAGTGAGCAACCTAGTTCTAATCACTTGCCATTAATTTAATTCGTTATTCATTTTTGGTATGTGTGGATAGCAATATCAGAAATGTTAACATGTAACCCCATCAGAATAACTTTATTAACTAGAGTACAATATTTATGTACGATTTCTTATATGTTTACTCTTTACTCCTTTCTAAAGTTACTAAGATCAGTACCTTTTCCCTCACTCCCTTCAGTAAGATTGTTTCGTACATTTGTAATGCAGTTACATTCTTCGGTCACATTTTGCATTTCAACCTAGGGTCAACTGACCTCTTTTTCATTTAATTTTTATGCATTAAGAGTCACTCTTTGTTCGGTAGAGTTCTACGTGTTTTTAGCCATACATAATGTCACATATCAATCATTACAGTAAGAGTAGGATAGTTTCATGGCCCTAAAATATTCTCTTGGGTTCACGTATTTTATCCTTTCTCCCCACCTCCATACTGTGATCTTCACATCTCTATAATTAATTTTTCCAGAATGCAATTTAAGTGGAATCTTACAGTACGTAGCCTCTTCAGACTGTTTTGTTTTTAACATAGTAATATGTATTCAAGATTCATTCATGTCTTTTTTGTAACTTTATAATTCATTTTCTTTTGTCACTGAATAATATTCCAGGAAATAATGTACTGTGGTTTATCTATTTCCCCATTAAAGGACATCTTGGTTGCTTCCAGTTTTTTGAATATAATGAATAAAACATATATAAACATTCTGCAGAGTCTGCATCTATAAACAACCCCTGCAGAATTCTATGTGGACATATCTTACAATTCATCTGGGTAAGTAGAAGCACAGTTGTTGAATTGTATGGCAAGATTACATTTAGCTTTGTAAGGAAATGTCAAATTGTCTTCCAAGCAATTCTATCATTCTGCATTTCCACCAGAAAAGAAGGGGAATTTTCTCTTGCTCCACAGGGTAGTTAACAGTTGGTCTTGACTGTTTTTGTATTTTAACCACTCTAATAGGTGGGTAGTGGCATCTAATTATAGTTTTAACTTGTGATTCCCTCTTGTCAAATGATGTTCACTGTATTTTATATGAGTATTTACCATCAGCATATCAACTTTGATAAGGTGTCTGCTCCTATCTTTTGCTCATTTATAAATTAATTTTTTGTTTCTGTTATTAAGTTTTAATCATCATCTATACATTTTGTAAATAAATCGTTTGAAGATATGTATTTTGAAAATATTTTTGTCATTTTTTTTCATCATGAGTCATGGGTTGTTTTTTGTGTGTGTCTTATGTAAAAACTCACCACCAAACCCAAGTAAATGTACATTTAATTCTGTATTTTTCTACACACGTTTCATAATTATGCATTTTACTTTTAGGTGTATGATCAATTGTGAGTTAATAATTGTGAAATGTGTGAAAACTCTGTCTAGGTTAATTTTTTGCTTCTGGATGCCAAAATGTTCCAGCATCAGTTTTTGAAAACACTATCCTTTCTCCAAGAATCATCTTTGCTTGTAAAAAACCTGTGACTTTATACTAAATTGTTGGGGACTATTTCTGGGTTTTCTCTTTAATTTCATTTATTTATGTATCTACTCTTTTGCCAATACTACACTGCCTTCATCTTGATTATTATAGCTTGTAATCATGTAGTGTACATCCTCCGATCATGTTCTTTTCAGTGTTGTGTGGTCTAGGCTAAGATTTTGCCTTTCCATATACATTTTTGAATGAGTTTGTTGAGATCTACAAAATCCTCTGCTAGGATTTGTATTCCAATTGTATCTATAGATCATGTTGGAAGAAGTGACATCTTAACAATATTGCATCATATTATCCCTGAGTATGAAATATGTCTTCATTTATTGTAATTCTCTTGAACTTTTTTCATCAGTGTTTTAGAGAATTTGCTTGCATATAGATTCTGTGTATATTTTCTTAAGTATATACTTAAAAAAATCTCATTTTGTTTGTGCTTTTGTAAATGTTTTTATTTCATATTTCGATTTTTCATTGCTGATGTATGGGAATGAAATTGACTTGTATATACTAATGTTTTATCCTATGTTCTTGCTATGCTTACATATTTTTCCAGGATTTTTTTGTTGTTGTTGAATCTTTGGGAATTTCTTAATAGGCGATTATGCCGTCTGTGGATAAAGATAGTTATATGTCTTCCTTTACAGTCTGAATATTATTTATTTTATTTTCTTGCACTAGTTTCTTAACAACCAATTTCCTTCTAGTACAATGTTGAATAGGCATAGAGGGAGGCAGGAGGACTCCTTAGGTTTTCCCAATCTTAGGTGAAAGGTGTCTTATTTCTCATCTGTAAACATAAGAATAGGTGTAGATTTTTGATTTTGTTTTGTTTTTGCTTTTTTTCTGTAGATTTTCTTTATCAGGTTAAGAGGGTTCTCCTCTATTCCTTGATTTCTGAGAATTTTTATCATGAGTTGGTTTTAGATTTTGCCAAGTGATTTAATGCATCATTTAATGCAATTATACGGTTTTCTTCTTTACCTTGTTGATGTAGGTGAATATATTGTTAAATTTTCATATTCGACTATCTTTGCATAACTAGAATGAATCACACTTGTTTATCATGTGTACTTACTTTTATACAATGTATTCAATGAGCTAATATTTGTTCAAGATTTTTACATTTATATCCATGAGAGATATTGCCTGTAATTTTTCTTTCTTGTAGTATCTTTATCTGTTTTTGGTATTAGGGCAATGCAGGCCTCATAACATGAGCTGGGAAGTGTTCACTTTGTTTCTGCTTTCTGGAAGAGGTTGTGTAGAATTGATATCACTTCTTTGATGTTTGGTAGAATTCACCCCCAGTGAAACCACCTGGGTCTAATGTTTTCTTTCATAAAAATTTCTTAATTTTTTATTCAATAACTTTAATAAGTGTAGGAATATTCAGATTATCAATTTTTCCCATGCACGTTTTGGTAGCTTGTGTCTTTCAAAGATTTGGTCCATTTCATCTATGTTATCAAATTTTGGTGTGCAGAATTTTTCAAAGTGTTTCTTTACTATCATTTTAATGCTCATGGGATCAGTAGTGATGATATCTCTTTTTCCAATAGTGTTAATTTCACTTTCTTTCTCTATCTCTGTAATTTTATTTACCTTTACAAAGAACCATCTTTCAATTTTGTTGATTTTTCTTGTTTTTTACTGTTTTTAGTTTCATTTATTTTTGCTTTAATTTCTTGTGTTTATTTTAAAGTTCAATTACTCTAATTTCTTTAGTGTTCTAAGGAAGAAATAGGTTACTGATTTTAGGTCTTTTCACCTTTTCTAACATATTTATTTAATACCATAAGCTTTTCTTTAATAACTACTTTCATTGAATTTTACAAATTTTGGCAAGTTATAATGTCATTTGTGTATTATTCAAAACATTAAATAATTTTTCTTGAGACTTTTTCTTTGACATGTGTTATTACAAAATGTATTGTTTGATTTCTAAATATTTAGAATTTTCCATCGATACTTATATTTTTGAGCTATTGATTTCTAGTTTAATTTCATTGTTGTCTGGGAAAGTAAAATAAGATTTTCATTCTCTAATTTGTTCAAGTGGCCTTTATGGCCCCTAAAGTTGTCTGTATTGGTGAATGGTCTATGTGAGCTTGAGCAGAATGTGTATTTTGCTATTGTCAAAAGAATATTCTATAAGTGTCAATTCTATCATGTTGATTGATAGTGTTTTTAGGTCAATCATATTTTTATTGACTTTCTGTCTGCATGATCTATCAATTAATCAAAGGAGATATTGAAGTCTTCAACTCTAATAATAGATTTGTTTATTTCTTT
This sequence comes from Indri indri, assembly GCA_004363605.1. NCBI lineage: Eukaryota > Metazoa > Chordata > Mammalia > Primates > Indriidae > Indri > Indri indri. The sequence continues at coordinate 12,681 of RJWJ010025960.1, forward strand.
TTTCAGTTCTATCAGTTTTTGCCTCAAGTATTCGGACTCTACTTCTGTGTGCTTATGCCTTTAGAACTGTTATGTCTTTTTGGAGTATTTATGCTTTTGTCATTACATATTGTCTCTCTTTATCATTAGAAATTTTTCTTGTTTTGAAGTGTGCATTAAGACTTTTAAGTGTCACTTAAAAGCATAAATTATTATTATATAGGTTTCTGAAAAGGTATCGACATAAAATAAACTGTTTTCTGTTTTTTGTTAAAAGGAAATTTTGTGACTAATTTCTTCTCTCCAAATACAGAAAAAAATAAAAAGATAAATATTTATAAAGGAACCACCGTATTCCACATACTAGACCAAATTCAATAGTAACTTCAATCATTTTTCTTTTTCCTTTTCAGCACTTTTAAACATTCTAGACCCAGATGAATCTGATCTATCAAGATATACCATAGTAAATTATGTAATAATGTCTCAAATAGTATAGAAATAAAAATATTTATATAACATTACTTATAGGTTTTTCACAGATGTTCACATGCTTAACTGTATGGTTTTTATAACTTCAATGTCTTTCCCAGAGCAAATGCAAAAAGACTTTATTTTTTACTTCATAAATAAGGACTCAGTTAATGTATATAATTGTTCTACAACTTTATATTTAAAGACAAATATTTATTAAAAATATGAAGTAATGTGTATGATGACAAAGCAAGTCACTAAAAACAGAAATAAATTAATCTATTCCTGTTTTGAATATTCGAAGGTATATCAAGTATAATCTTTCTCCGAAATGATATATTATTTGACAGGATTAAGTAAAAGTATGGGACCATTGGCTCAAGTTCTATAATAAAGTTAATTTTTTAAAAATTTCAATACAATATTTATAATTTTTATCACTTTAAATAAATTTTCAAAAAGTCAAGTAACAAAAATTGTGAGTTATGAATAGATATATGCATTTACCAAATATGTTACTTTCTTCTTTGAGCACAATTAAGAATAATTTGTACATCACAGAGAGGTTGTAAATATAAAATAACTAATGTGGCATTTTCAAAGAACATGGCATATGCTATGATATTTGATAAATATCAATTTTGTTATTTTACATTTCTATCTAAACATTTAATTTGTGATCTACCCTTGTTCTTATGCACTCGAAAGATACAGTTTTCCTCTCCTTGTTCATTATATAAATTCGTAGGATTATAATTACTTAATTTCTGTAAATTCCCCATTTTGTTTCAGCTGAAAATGTTTACGTGGGTAGACAGCCATTTCAAGCAAACTCTGCTCAATAAGCACTGAAAGAATATTTTCCAAGTATATGGAACCAAATTTTTTTTAAAAAATTAAGTATGAAATATAATTCTAAAAGCTACTTTTTAAATATATGAATAATAACTATTTACTATTCCCAAATCACAGCCAGATGATTAATCTCAGATTTACATAAAAAGTTTTTGTTCAGTTAATAGAAATGGAGTGATTAGAAATCTTCTTGATAAGAAATTCAAAAGAGTATTACTATAGGTCCATATTCTATATTATGTTCATTTACTGCATTTATCTTTGCACATGCATCTGCAGAGGATATTTTCCAAATAATAAATTCATTTATAATGAAGATTTGGAATGCATCAGCACTAAGCAGTACTACTTTAAAAACAATTATAAAGAGGGAAAAAAACATTTGGTAAAATTCATAATATCATAAAAGTAAGTACTATAGTTCCCACTTTACAATGCAAATTATCCATGTAATAAAGGGTTTTATTCCCCCAAGAACTAACAATTACCTAGTAAGGAAATTCATGTTTATAATTTGTGAAAAGGTGTGATGTAAGAACATTACATAATGCCATGTTCACCCTTATTTCATCACAGAAAAAACAAATCCTTTTTTTTGCGATTGTCATTACTTCACGCATTAGAGGCATAAACTTTCTGGCTTTCCTGTTGTAGTAGATATTTAGGAAATAAACTTTGTAATCAAAAGGGTTTGCCTTAGTGCTTTACATGCTGGAGCATATGATACTTCCCAAATTGATAGCACTTTCAATTGAATATTGGAGAAGTGGAGGGCACGTGCCTGCAGACGTCAGGAAATCCTTGTACCATGACCTCTGACCGGAGACGGATACACTGAAGTTGTCTATTGAAAAGGGAGGCGAGGGTTCCAAAGCATTTCAGCACCAGAGGAGCGTAGCTGTGACCACATCTGGCTTATTCATCCCTTCGTCGCAGGCTGTTCTAAGTAGATCCTGTGACTTGCTTCTCAATTCTATTTCCTCGTAATTTTCTTTCAGCCATAGATAGACATTTAAAAGAGGATTATTTTGACTGTGTTTTTAGAAATTTCATCCATCATTATGTGTTTTTTTATTTGTGGTAACATTTATTTACTACTTAATATGGGCCAAACCCTGCGTCCATCTCTCCTCCTCTTCTTTAGCACAGTCTGTCTGTCTCTACAATGACACAAGTGAGCTTGTGCTAAGAACCTCCTCGTATCTGGCCCACTCTGCCATCTCAGGCTTGAGTCAATTGCAGGTTGTCATACGTTCAGGTTTCTCTCTGCTCAGGGAAGGGAGGAATGTCTGGCAGTGAAGTCAATGCTCTCCCTCACACAGACGGCTAACCATCATTCTTCCTAAAATATGCAAAAAAAAAATAACTTTTTATCATGTTGGGTTTCCATTTTTTTCTGAAGATCCCTCAGTATATCTTGGTTGAAAGACAAATTTTTACTATTAACCTGACTTTGATCCTACCATGGTCATATTTTGTTAAGCGTATATTCACTACATATTTCAGATTGTTGTCTTTACAAGGAGCAGCCTCAACTGGCTTGGAAGGAGCCCGTGTGCAGGGAATCATTCCTACATAGTTGCAGTCTGCTTTGTGAATCTACGTTCATTTACTACAGACATGTTCTGTGCCCGACCTTTCACATCATGCCTAATGGGGAAAGCAAACAAGTGCTGCTTATTCAGTGTAATGCAGCCAGCGCGCCTCATGAGTTGGGAATTGGAGCCAGATTGCCTTTTTGGAATCCCTCTGTCCTTTAATGGATCCAATTTTGAGCAAGTTTTTCAACATCTCTGTTGTTCATTTTGCCCATTTGTATAATTTAGATTATAATGTGTACATGTGTGGGTATGCATTGTTTCAAATATACATGTATATATATGTAAAAGTCAAAATATTATATACACACATACATACACAATGTTTTCTAATGTGTGTGTTCACATGCATGTTCACACATGCCTGTGTGTGCATGCACTTTAAGTCCTTGTTTTTAATGCCTGCCATATAGTAAATACTAGATAAATCTTCACACAAAAACTGCATAACAATGGATGACATTTATTAAAAATCATAAGAATTCTGTTTTAACCATTTAACCATGCCATAAACACAAAATGTAATTACCCCTTCCCACAAAAGGACCCCAACTAATGAGACACTAACTATAGTCAAAGGCATGCAGAATATTAGAACAGGTGGTATTCAGAAGAAAAAAATGACATTATGAACATACAATCTAGGAGAAGAAATGACAAAAGAAAGCAAAGCATGTGTTAAATTAGATATGGTGCATTTGGAATATCCATTTCTTTAATTCAGATTCTTAAACTGTAGTCTCCATCAGCTATTTAGAAGATTTGTTAATATACACATTGAAGTAGACTAATTATAGGTTTGGACTGGAGCCCAGCAATTTGCATTTCTAACTGTTTCCTACTTGATTCCAATGGTGCTGGGCCTACACAGAAAACATACTAGGAGGATGACCGCTCTAACCACAGCTAAAAATGCAGGCTGGTGGTAACACTGTAAATGGATTGGCATAAAACATTGAAGAAATTGCACTGACCCAAATGAGTTTTAAATACCCACACACTTTAGGATCTAGAGTTTTACCAGTATACTCACCTCAATTTATATGATTATCTCCATTCGCAGTTGTCTTGCACAGATATAAAATAACTGATTTCACAACTAGAATAGTAGGCTTATCTATTACTGATTTGGAGAACTTTGATATTTTCATATAAACATAGTGATGGAAACACTACTCTTATTACTCTAAATTAATGATAAATTAACATCCGTATTCATTTTTATTTAAACAAGTTAGGGCTCGTCCTGCCTAGAGCCCTGAAAATATTTGATTTTAATAACCGGCCATCAGATTTTTTGATATGTTTTAAATAGAAGCGGTGCTTTTCAATTTAGACTTTAGCATAATATTTATGCATTTTAAATTATATGCTTATTAATAAAAATTTCAGTTACTGAAAATATATTTCAAAAATGAGTTAAGATACTTGTAACGGTATTTTAAGTATGAGTTTTGGTTGACTTTAGGAAACAAATTTAGCATAAATTATCGAAAATTTCAACATTAGACATTTCAATCTATAATTCAAGAATATCTTAGCTCAGAGTGATGTAACAATGTACCATAGAATATGTGGCTCACAAACAACAGAAATTTGTTTTTCACAGTTCTGAAAGATGAAAGTCCAAGATCAGAGTGCCAGTATGATAGGGTTTTGGTGAGCAACCTCTTCAGGGTTGCATACTGTTGTATTCTTGTATCTTTACATGCTGGAAAGAGGGAGGGAGATTTCTCTGGGTCTGTTTTATAAGGGTACTAATACCATTCATGATGTCTCAGCCTTCATGACCTAATTTACTCCCAAAGTCCCCACTTTCTAATATCATCACATTGCAAGTTAGGACTTCAACATATTAATTTTGAGGGAACACAAACATTCACTTCAAAACAAAGTGCAAATGTATATTCACCAATAATTCAATAAATACTAGGTAAAAGGATATTTCGCTATGAAAAAACATAGCAGTCTTACTGAGTACCGGTAAGCTTAAATAGAAACTTCCATAAAATTATATATAATACATAATCCATTAATATAAATGTATGAATATAAACCAATTCACATTAGTTAAATATAAATAAAGTTAAAGTTAGGTTTCCATTTTCGTAGTGATCAAAATACAGCACACATTTAAGGCTAATTTCTTCCTTAATATATTCTTCCGGAGTCTAGGTCCTAATACGGTAGCATAAGCCCAATTATTGTTCTTTTTTCAATATTAGCTCACCCCAAGAGACATTTGAAACACTTAATATCAAGTAGTATGTACTTGTATGTTAACATGTGCAGCCATTAAAATGTGTCAAGCAATTTCTTAGTTCCGACACAGGAAAGAGCTTGCCAATAGTTTAATGGTACAGACAAAAAAAGCTGAGGACAGAGAACTATTGTCTATACCCTACTTTAGGAAAAATTGAAAATGTCATTCTTTTGGGACCAATATTTTTCAGAGAATGCAAAAAAGAAAAAATTATTAACACATGTCCCCAGATTTAAGGTGAAAAATGGGATTTGCTCCTATTTTCCAATAACTTACCTATTTTTTAATCAATTTATCTATTGATTTTCAGGTAGTGATGACTCCAGTGATACTCATGACTCTAATTGTAAATTGAATTTCGTTCTACTCATAGCTCTGAGTAACATGCAACATTTCCTTGCACGTGCTTTTAGGATCCGTGATTGTAGGCAGTTCTGGGTTATGTTCAATACAAAGAAATGAATAATATTTTAGCAGTCATGAGGAATTGTCATAATTCCTTATAAAAATTTGAGTTCTTTATGTTTAAGATTTTCTTTGCAATATTCTATAAACATAGATATTAATCTTTACCAGAATTAAAATATGGAATTATCTCAAAATAAACATTTTTCTTGTAAGTGATATTAATAATTTTACAATTTTATCTTCAGCAACAATTATTCTGGTGTTTTCTTAATTCCAGAAAACTTTTTTGGTTCAGTGAGTTCATGATAATTATACAACTATATCAGTTTACTTCAGGAGCATATGATGACATTTTTAAAAGATTGAAAACTGAAAGCATTGAGCAAATATTTTCTTGTAAAAGATCTTAAATATTAAACATACTTATTAATTAAAAATAATTAAAGAGAGGAGAATGACTTGGAATGTGCTATGATAAAAACTATTCACCAATTGACCATAAATGGTGAAAATTATTTAAAAAAATAAAATAAAATCTCTAGAAATTTTCCTAAAGGCATACAGCAAAGGAAGAAACATCTATTCAAGAAAATTTTCTAAATATTGGGAAGAACATCAAAGGTCTGTGAAACAGGTGCCAGCGTCTGTTCCCTCCTTCCTCAGCACACCCCTTCGCCAGCTCAGTGTAATGGAAGCTTCGCTGCGGTTGAGTGTGGCCAAGATTGGGCTGCTTCTTTCCCTTCCCCCAACTCATTGTAAAGGCCTAAAGCGTCTTCTTTTATGGGGCAGACTGCCAGCATTTTTCATCCCTCTACCAGCTCTGGGTGGGAGAGGCTGAATTCCAGGGGATTGTCATTAGCCAAGAGGTTGGGAATTCCCTTCCTTCACCCAGCCCCCTCTTGTAGGTCAGAGGCTGTTCTCCAGGTGTGGCCAGCCAAGAACACTGAAGTTCTGATCACCCTTTCCCAGATCACCAGAAGACCAGAGCTGACCAACACCCTGCACTCTCAGAGGAGGAGGCCACTGTCTTCTCCACTAGACCCTGAGCAATGGTAAAGACTTTGCCCAGGGGTATGAATACACCATAAGAACACAGAGTGACAAACCTCTCCGCAAGGGAACTGATTTTATTTTGAAAACATAAATCAAAATATGTTGAGAAGTTCAAGTCTAAGCAAACAATGGAGAATTAGTAGTAAGCAATGAAGAGAAGGCCGGTAGCTTCATCAGAGCAACAACCTGAATCATAGTGCAGCTACTTTGCTACCTTGCTAGAGTAAACCAAGAAATGAGACATCCAAGAAGAGCCTTCATGAAGTAAAAACCAAACAAAATAAACCCTCAAAGCCTAGCCTTAGCGTGGTCATGTAAAGAGACAGTCAGAGAGCCCTTCAAAAACCACTACCATCTACTTTTTTAATAGATATTATATTATATAAAGTAATGGTTATAATATATTGGGTTTGTAACATATATAAATGTAACATATAATAACAGCATTAAAAGGAGGAAGAGGAAAAAGTATTAATATATAGGAGTAATATTTTGATATCTCACTGGAATTAAATTAGTGTAAAGCTGAAATAGCTTCTGATAAGTTGAAATGCATACGGTAAAACTTAGAGCAAATACTAAGAATAAAAAAATGAAAATTTTATATACATATATATATATATATATATATATACACATACACACACACACACACAAGAAAGAGTGAGAAAAATAAACAGACTATGAGTTAATTCAGGTGGAGTAAGAAAAGGAAAATGTTCCCTGGGAAGAGTCACATACTGGTAGCTGCAGTCTATTGTCATATTGAACTTTTGTTCTTGGTAGCGCGTCCATGGATTTTTATTACATTACTAAATGTAAGAAATTCATTAGATGACTAATAAAATTGGACTATTAAAAAGTCAACAATGAAAATGTGGCATTAAAGAAAAACAGTAAATAGTTCAGTTATGTACAACCGAAGTTTTCTTAAACTCATTAAGAGAAATAATGGCAGAAGAAAATAATTTTCTAATTTCTAGTTTTATATTGAATTCAGTTTCTTTTGATGTTTCTCTCTCTCTGTCTCTCTGCATATAATAGCAAGAAGTAATAAAATTCCATAGTCTGATTGCTCCTATGAAAAACAGATGAATTTTACAATTAGATGAATGGATTAATGAAAATTTTACAACTTTAATAATTTTTTCTCACCTTTCTGTATTACCTACATATTTTGGTTAGTACATATATTCTTGCTTACTTCTAATTGCAAATGTTATATCATAAATATTAGTAAAAATCATCACAAACATAATTTGAAATGTCACATAGTGTCCAATTAAGTGGACATAATTTATTTTATTATTTCATATACATACATTATATAGATTATTTCTACTTCTTTAGTTGATCAAAAATGCTACTGTAAATAATTTGTCTGAATTTCAGATAATTTCTTTGGATTATATTTCTATAAATATCTTCACTGTGACAAAGAATATGTACTCTTCTAAGGCTCTTGATAATGGAGATGTATGTTAAGTGGTTGTTAAAATCTGTAATTAGTGTGTAAGTAACAACCACATTGAATTAAAATATCCCACGATGTTTCATGAGGAATTTGCTGTCTTGAGACCAATTTAACCATTTCGAATAAGTAAAAAATGGCCACTTTTTCTTCCAGCGTAGGGACAAATACTTGTTTCTTAGGCATTCCAAATATACGCTGAAGCATAAACTTATCAGGAGGTATGATAATAGAACTGACAATTTATTTAGTTTGGATTCATAAGGACTAAATACATTAGTATCCAGAAAATGCTAAAAACAATGCATGAAGCATTGTAAGTGGCTTTTGTAACATTAAGGTTTATCTATTATGATATTAATTATTATTTGTTTTTATTAATGCAAGGACTAGGTTTAACAGAGTGGTAATTTGTCCGCATTGCCAAAGTGGACTAGCGAAGTAATAGCAATACTCTTTCTTGTTTTTGCTGAAATAATAAACAAAAATTATATACGTATATTGATAATGATTTGTGTTATGGATGCTCAAATAAAAATCTTCAGTCTTTCATCTAAGATAATACATTCGTAGCTGTCCTTTTCCTATTTCACTTTGATCTTTCACCTTTTATTTATAGCTTTCAGGCGAGAACAACAAAACAAACAAACAAAAAAAAAAAAACCACTTAACCAAACAAAATTGAGTTTTGTTATTTTTTTCCCGAATCCTATCAAACAATATACACATGATGGTTTTCTTTCCTCCTCCTGTGGAATATTCTCTTTGTCCCCCCTCCTCCTTATTAGAAACCCACATATTCTATTTTAATTATGGCTTGTATTTTTAGCTCACATTAACCACAGTTTCATATGATATTTCACATGCTTATTATGCTCTGCCTTGAAGTATCTTTTTTCTATTTAAAAATTATTGTGCAAAGAATTTAACTGTGTGAAATTCATCTTACTAACTATTTTTAAGGTAGAAAGTCATTCTCTTTTACTTTATTCTCTTTATAAAGCCTTATTCAAAACAAATCTCAAAAATGGTACACTTATTTAATGAATTATTTCTCCAAAGGGATGAACTCTCTCCTATTCTTTAGTATTATTATACACTATTCTGATATGACATAATCGAATATTTGACATTGTGTTTAGGTTATTAAGTAGGAAACGTCCAATTTCCTTAAGTACTAAGTTTGATAGTTAATATCTGTGACATTTCGCTTTGACACTTCTTTATTTTTATTGTAAAGGTACATCCTCATTCTTTCAAACACACATTTTGACTTGTGGTTATCTTTCAAATTTTTTAGAACAATTTTTGTACAACCATTGATAAGTCAAAAATTCATATTATTTTCAAATATGATTTCTGTCACAAAACCAATACAACACGGCTTAAAATATCAGTGAAGTGTTTGGAAAGGATGTGGCTAATGAACACACAGTACGTTGATGGTTTAAAAAGTTCCATTCTGGTCATTTTAATCTTAAAAATGAGCCACGTGGATGACCCGAGACCAAGGTGGACAATGGTAAACTAAAAACTGTAGTGGCAGAGAATTCACCTCAACCTATGCATAAATTAACAGCAAGGTTTGACGTTAGCTACTGCAACAATATTAGATCATTTAAAACAAATGGATAAGGTAAAGAAGCTGGATAGATGAGCACTACATAAATTAAGCAAACTTCAAAAGCAAAATTGTCTTGAAGCTTGCCTTTCTTTGCTGTCACGACATAAAGGTGAAGCATTTCTACACCGTATTGTTATGTGAGATAAATAATAGATTCTTTTGACAATCACAAGCATTTGGCACAAGAACTGGAAAAAGATGAGTGCTGAAACATAGTCGAAAACCGAGTATTTGTTTTAAAAAGCTAATGGTGTCTGTTTGGTGGTCCAGCGCTGATATTATCCACTACAGCTTCATGAAACCTGATCAATCAATTACAGCAGATGTCTACTGCAACCAATTAGACAAAATGATGAGGTTATTTGCAATTAGGCAGCCAAGATCGGTCAATAGAGACAGGCCAATCTTCTTACAAGACAATGCTTGATAACATGTCACACAAACAAGGCTGCTCAAACTACAGTGACTGGATTTGGAAACTTTCTGTCATCCACCGTATTCACCAGACCTTACACCAACTGACTGCCACTTCTTCCAGACTTTGGACCACTTCTTACAAGAAAAAATATTCAATTCTCAACGAGCTGTAGAAAATGCCTTTTGTGATTTCATCATCACTCGCTCTCCAGGCTTCTTCACTGCTGGCACAAACAAGCTATTGTTAAGATGGCAAAAATGTGTGGATAGTTTAGGCACATACTTTGATTAATTGTACTGCTTCTTGTTTAGGATATGATAAACTACACTTTGGATTCAAAATCAGACATTTCATATTTAGTGACCTAGACGTACAAAAAAGAGGTGGCCTGAATTTTATTTTCTGATGTTATCCCAAAACGCAGTATAAATAATCATCATTCATCAATATTTTGTAATTTTAATGTATTCTAAACACATTCATTATTGAAACATAAGTCTTTAATGTTTAAACTTAAGGGAAAAATAGTACCACTTCTACCTGGCAAATTTTAAAGACTTTTTGAAACTTAATAGGGAAAAAAAGATGCCAGTTT